>CAUYLG010077556.1:0-30870 GCA_963573385.1 Cacajao melanocephalus
AGCCTGGGCAGTAGAACAAGAATCCTGTTCTCTCTCCCTCTTTTTCTTCCTCTTTCTTTCTCTCGTACATTCTTTTTTTTTCTTTCTTTCACTCTCACTTTCTTTCCTCTCTTTTCCTTTCTTTCAAAAAAAAAAAAACAACAACAGCTGTCTTCTATAGAGACTAGCCTAGAACAAGTTTGTCTATCTTTTACTCCACCCACTAGCTACAGGTGATTAGAAAAGAGGTGAACAACACTTGACCAAAGTTGGGCCCAAATAGGTCTTTCTCTTGGAGTGTTTTATTTGAGATTAATTGAGACTGACAGTTGGAAACTATGTCAAATGAATGACAGGAATATTGTATATAGCTCGGTAAAGATTTGCTACCCACGCTTTTTTGATACCTGGTTGCATTTTAAAAAGAAAGCCTTAACTTTTCATGAGCTTACTCTTAATAATTTCTTTTACTAGCAGCTGGATAATCTAATCTCTTGTTACAACCCTGCCTTCCAGACATTTTCCAGTGTTTAACTGTGCAGTGTAAGATGTTCATATTTAGAACACATCAGTAACTTCTGGGATTAAATGAGATAACAGGAATTGATGAGATTAAATGTGATACTTCAATAATAAAAAGACACATCAATAGAAATATGGGTAAAACTCTTGATTAGGATGATGATGGTAAAGCTGCATTCAACTGTGAAAATTTATCTAACTTGAACTTGTGATCTGTGTACTTTTTTCTGTAGGCATTATACTTGCATACAAAAATTTATTAGTACTTTCTAATTGACTTAAAATTTATAGAATCATTTAAAATCTTATAATCTAGCTCACTTTTTAAGAAAAAGAATTGTCATCATAAACTTATCAGGCCTACTGCAGCAAAACTTTGAGCTTATTAGTCCAAATAAATGCAGAAGAGTTATAAGATTCTGTGTTTTATTCTTATTACACAATTCAGAACTGCATCAGGTACACTGGGAAATGGCTTTTCACGATACTGATAATCTCTGGTATTCACACATTTCTGTAATCTCCTCCTCTTGAGTGTGGGCAAGGACTGAGACTTGCTTCTACTAAAAAAATATGGCAAAGGCTATGAGGCGTCACTTCCATGATTGTTACACTGCAGAAGTTTTCATCATGCTCATAGACATGCTCCAAAACCGTTTCCATTGCAGGCTGTGAAGAAGTGACAGTGTTGGGAAAACCACAGGTCAAGCTGGGAGTGACCCCTGAGAGCAGAGGTTGACCTCCAACCTACAGCCTGAAGAACTCCATGAAAAGGTTCACAATAGTAATATAGGCGATACCGCTAATGCTCTCAGATAACTAATGCTAAATTACGTGAGATGTATTTGTCATGAACATAGAAAATAATTTAAAATTCTGAAACTCTTTGAAGACCCAAGTATACTTGACCTTGGTGACAACTCAATAAACTCTTCATTATAATGCACTAAGATAACTAATGCTAAATTATATGATATATATTTGTCATGAAGATAGAAAATAACTTAAAATTCTGAAACTCTTGAAGACCCAAGTATACAACGTCTTGGTGACAAGTCAATAATCTCTTCATATTCTTAATTGTCAAAGCAGGGATTATCTTTCTCTATCATGTCTGTGTCGAGTAATGAACCAAATCCTGACGTTAGCATATTCAAGTGGCTTTGTCATGGGTAAATATGAAATGTTGCAGTGAAAACTCTATATCAGGAAGAAAACTAACTCATGATTAATCAGTTTTTAAAATTTACTTTTATATTCTTGGACAGTTGATCTTAAAATAATTAAGAAAAAGTAAATAAACAGAAAACAAAAACAAATGAAAAAATATTTTTTAAAATAGAAAAAAATAAAAAAATTTACTTCTATTGCTACTAACAGTAATTTAATTTTCTAAATAAAAATAATGTTTATTTACCTTAAATAGGAAGCCAAGTGTGAAATGAAGTTCTTTTTAGTCATGGGGACCTCAACTTAGTCATTTTTCAGACCTGGCCACAGAGGAACCACAACTTCTACACTGCAGTTCTGGAGAATGGAATTGTTCTCTCATTCACCACATCTGCCTTTAACAAATACAAGCCCTGGGGACATTATGCAGAGTTTTGGAAAGGAGTATTATCTCACTCCAGACTTTTCCATGGACTTTTCCACTGGTTGGTATATTTGTGCCTTGCTGTGCTGATGGCTGGAGTTGATCAGGCCCATACATTCATGTCAACTCATCATCATTTCCTGTGCAAAACCCTTCTCTGCTTTGAATCATTTTTACTTCTTATTTCCATCTCTCACCCCTGTTATGCTTTCCTTCCCACATGCAACTACTGTAATGTGTTTAATGTATATTAAAATACAGTCTAATTATATTTCTTCCCTCTCATAGTCAACGCCACCGCAAACAGCGCTGCCATGAACATGCACACTCATCCCTTTATGAACCTGCTTCACAATTTGACGTATACACTCTGGTGCAGTATATTTAATTTTGATTTAACTACTACTGGATGTTATGCAAAAGGACATTGGCAATGCATAGGGTGTTGTTACCCTCACATCCCTTCTACCATTAGCATTATCTTGCTTTCTGATTGTTGCCATCTTAATAGGTTTAAAGTAATCTCACTGTTTTAATATGCATATGTATAATGGCAAAATAATTTCTGTATGTTTTCATGTACTTTTTTGGTTTTGGGATTCCTTCTTCTCCCTGTTCCTATATTTTTCCTATTTTCTCATTAAGCCTTTCTTTTCCTTGTTGGTTTATGGGAATCCCTTATATAATCTAGATTTTGTTCTTTATTGATTCTAAATATTGAAAATACTCTTCCTAAGTCTCTCATTTTTCTGTTGTCTTTGTACATGGCATGCTTTGTGAGCTGCAATTCTTACCTTCATGTAATTAAATTCATTAATTTATAATGAAGATACAAAAATTATAAAATCTGTGTCTCAAAGAATATATTCCTAAGGCAGAAACTAAGGAAGATCAAAGAGAAATCCATTTAAGATAGCGTATGTAACACACAGTTTTCTGGATTAGATTAATCCAGTGGAAACAAATAAGGATATAGAACTCTTTGAGTTCTTTCATGCTTATTGTCCTAGTTGAATTTTCCTTTTGATCGCTTTTCCCATTAACTTTGGTATTTTTTGCTCTTTCCAGTTGCTATAGTTGGGATGTTTTTCCTCCGACCCTCATGTTGAAATTTGACAGCCAATGTTGGCAGCGAGGACCAATGGGAGGTATTTGGCTCATGGAGGTGGATTCCTCATGAATGGCTGGTGCCATCCTCTCTGTCATACGTAAGTTATACAAGAGCTGGCTGTTAAAAAAAGCCTGGCTCCTCCCTCCTTTTCTCTTGCTTCTTCTCTTGCGTGTGATCTCTGCACACAAGGCTCCCCTTACCCTTCTGCCATGAGTGGAAAGCAGCCTGAGGTCCTCACCAGATGCAGATGCCAAAGCCTTCCTTTTTGCACAGCCTGCAGAACCATGAGCCAAATAAACCGACGTTCTTTATAAACTGCTTAGCCTCAGGTATTCCTTTATAGCAACACAAATGGACTGAGACAAAAGTTTATGGAATTATCTACATTTTCTGATTTGTTTTACAATACAGTTTATGTCAAATTTATGTTGTGTTTATAATGATGCCCTTTTGCCATTCTTTGAGTGTGTGCATTTTTGATTTGTCGTAATTACCATGCTAGGTGTCCATTTCTTTTATTAACCTTTTAAGAAAAAAATTCTGATTTGTCTAATTTCTACTGTATTCTTGTTTATCTATTTCACTGATTTCTATCCTTGTCTTTATTATTTCTTTTTTCCTGTGTTTGAGGGTTTGCTCTTTTGCTGTTTCTCTAATTTATTGACTAGAAACCTAATTCCTTTGTTTTCAGAACTTGTTTCCTAATATTTTATCAATTATTCATGAGAGACCTCGTAAGTGCAATGATTCTATTGCAGAGTTCAAAACAACCTTTATTTTTGCTTTCCCAAGAAAAGCACTAGTTTTCTTATGCAACCTGAGCTCTTGGCTGGTTTTCGAAGCTATTAGCTAATATGTTTATTCTTGATGTATCAATTTGCATATTGCAGTAGCACCATACAAAGATTTGTTTCTATCTGTTTTTGAGTAGTCTTTAGAAGGGAAGAGCAATTAACTGTCTCTGGAAATTTTCTCCATGTAAAATTCCATAGCAGTCATTTTCCTATCTTTTTCTCAGATCAAACAAGTCTCTATTTTTAATTCTTATACAGTTCTGTTCACCTCGAAAGAGTATTTGGCGTTGATATTGAAAAACAGGACATGAGTCCCTCTTAAGCCTTTTAAAACAGGAGTCTTCCCATGTGCCTGTGACACTGATGAACTGCTAGACTTCTGTGGAGGAGGAGAAACAAGCTAATAAACTACCCTCATGGCAGGCTCCACTAGTTGTCTTTTATCACAGAGGAAGTATTGAAAGATTGAAGGAAACTGCCTTTTGCACCACCGTGGGCCTGCCATCCTTCCCCAATGCTAATTAAGTATTTCATACATATTAAATAAAAATTAACTTTTCAGTGAAAAATTTCTACAGAGCAAAGCAAGCAACCTTTGAGGCATTCATCATGTAGAAGAATAAATATGAGGCATGCAAAGCAAATGTCTATTTCTCCAGAACATTGAGCATCAGCTAGAACGGAATTGTCCAGGGGCTCTGTTTTGAATCAAGTGACTCTGAGTGGCTCTTCTTTAACAATAAAGGTAGAGAATTGAAAGAAGAGAAAGAAGGCAGGCAGGCAGGCAGGAAGGAAGGAAGGAAGGAGGGAAGGAGGGAAGGGAGGAAGGGAGGGAGGGGGAGAGAGAGAGAGAAAGAAAGAAAGAAAGAAAAAAGAAAGAAAGAAAAGAAAGGAAGAAAGAAAAAAGGAAGGAAGAAGGAAGGAAGTAAGGAGGGAAAGAAGGAAGGAAGGAGGGAAGGAAGGAAGGAGGGAAGGAGGGAAGGAGGGAAGGAGGGAAGGAGGGAAGGGAGGAAGGGAGGGAGGGAGGGAGAGAGAGAAAAAAAGAAAGAAAAAAGAAGAAAGAAAGAAAAAGAAAAAAAAGAAAGAAAGAAAAGAAAAAAGGAAGGAAGGATGGAAGGAAGGAAGGATGGATGGAAGGAATGATGGAAGGAAGGGAGGGAGGAAGGAAGGGAGGAAAAGAAAGGAAAGGAAAGGAGTATGCATGGGAAAATTCATCATGTTGATACCATCTCAGTAGAATCTTCATAGTTTTCTTGCTACAGCAGTAGCGACTGATAAAATCTTTTAGCAAACTCTGAACATTTTCTTCTCATTCACTTTTTCTACTAAGCCACTCCAAAGCTCTCAATATATTAAAATTAATAATTATTAAGAGACAAAATAAATAGATCCACATTCTTAAATGTATATTAAACTATTTTATGTAAAAATCCCTCTTGTAAAAGAAAAATGTCCTGTTCACAGCCCAAACAACTAAGGTACCTTTCTCATTATCTTCCACAATTCTTGCCATTCAGAATCTTGAAAAGAGTGCAAATCTATTATATTTTTTTCCTGAGAAAACTGCAACATAACTTTGGATATGGTCCTTTCTCTCGTTCTCTTTTCTTCCCATTCCAGCATACTACCCCACTGTAACATTTTATGAATAAATGTAGAAGAGAATTTGCTGAGATTATGTAAGATAATGAGACAGACATGTTTCAGAACCATGGAATCAAGAACAGGCTTCTAGAAAGAGTCAGAAGGAAGACCTTTAGTTTTTCATAGAGAAAGGTGAAGGAAGCTCCTCTACATCTATGTATGAACAGGATAAAACTGTATAGATTTGTTCATTCATGCAACAAATATCTGTTTTATTATGTGCCAGTTGCTACGGGATAATATACAACCCCACACTTGTCACGGGCATTGAGTCTAGCAGTTAATTCTTAAATATAGATTTTCTAGGCTTCCACAGAAAAATGAGGAAGATGCACTGGCTCAGAGAAAGGCCGAGGATTATCTTAGGAACAACCACATTATACACTTACAGTTGTACCATCATCAGTCTTCCTACAATAGTACTCTTTGAAGCTACTTCAGAGGAGTATAATACCATTAATCACGGTAGATATTTGTCATGTGGAAATGCTGTGTCAGACACTGGGCAAATACTTCTTTCTGGTCTTTCAGTTAGCCAGGCTACCACCAGTGAGGTTGACAGCATCATCCTGTTTATAAGCTCTTGTAATTGAAATTCAGAGACTGACATTGGCTTGCATGAGGTTCATCTGGGTAATAAGGATGAAACTACAATTCATAGCTGAGTCAGATGACGATAGGTCCAAATCACTGCACTTGCAGAGTTCTACCCCTTTGTTGCCTTAGCAGCTAGTGGGTCATTTATTTTTCAAGTCTATTATTCAAGCCAATCCCAGTTTATTAAAACAAACCAATAAATGAACCAACCAACAAAAATCTAAGGCATGGCTGACAGGGGCTACCCAGGCTCCTGCAGATGAGACAAAACTTTGCTGCTCTGTATAGCTAACAGGATAATTTCACCCCTACTTAAAAATCAGATTGAAGGGCCTCCTTAGAAGACCTTCCCTCTGTTTCAGTTTGCTCGTTTGCCCTAAGAAAAAAATAAATTACCGACTGCACTCTTGGTAGATCTGCGGTGTTTGGGTTTGTGACTTTCTATTTGGTAAAAGTCTGGTCTATAGGAAGCTTCATGGAAAGAGTTACTTCAGAATACACCTTTCAGAAGGACAAAAAAGAAATAAGAAGTGTGGCCTTGAATCATGTACTTGTCAGTTTACTAACCATATCTAGTAACAAAATAGTTTCATAGAAGAGAGTATCAGCAACTTTCTAAGTAATATATTAACAATCATTTGGAATAATAAAAGATATATAAAGTACTAAGGAGCCTCTCATATAGCGGCATTAGGTGATTGGAGAGGAATCTTGAGTTCTTCTAAGACAATGGTTCCATTAAGTTATCTTTGTATTCATAGTGTCTCAAACTTTGAATAAAGAAAACATGATAATTTTTAATTTTGTTTATTTGGAACAAATAAATATTGTCTTAAATATAGTAAGTGAATGTAGAGAAAATAGTAGGAAATAAATGTGCCTTGAACCAGACTGACCTAGGTCCAAATTCTAACCCAGCTATTTACCAGCTATTAATATATGACCTGGGCAAGAGATAACCTTTCTAAGTCTCAATTTCTTCCTTTGTGAAATAATGAGGATAATTTTGTTATAGGTTTTTTACCTAAGGAATCTCTGATAAAAAGTGTGATTATCTTTACTAATATGAAGGAAAATTTAGAGGCTTAAACCAGGGTTTTTTGTTGTTGTTGTTGTTGTTGTTTTTTTTTTTTGCAGAGGGTCTGCAAAAATTAACAGAAAATCAACTTCCTGGTCATTTTCTAGATCAACAATTCTTTTGTCAGTAATTTTCTTGTAAATGTTCAACTTACAGTGCTCCTACACTTTTCCAGTCAATGTATAACATATGCTAAAAAGTTTACTTTTTAAGAAAAAAAGAAAGACCAACAAAATGTATATACCATTATTCTATATGGCTTATTTTTATAGGTCTTACAACTTTATAATTTCCTTCAAGCTAGAGAATCACAGGAGAAAATGCTGACCTGAAACAGATATTCAGAAATCTTTTATAATTTGAATAACAGCCGGTGAATGATTGGACACAACATTATTCATCAACTATTAGTAATAGCAAATTTCCCTAAGTATGTCTCTGGCTTGAATACTTAGATTTGTCAGACTATTTTCATGCTTAACTATTTTACAAGCAGATCAAAATATTTTTCTATATATGTAATTATTTTTCCAGTGTATGAGACTCCACTGATATGATGAGTTCAATTATGATCCTGAATCACTTCATTTTCCTTCAGTATATGGTGTCAAAACTTAAGCACAGAGACTTATTTGTAAGTACACAAAGTTTTTATGTTATGGAAATATATTACAGATTTTTTTCTCACCAGGGGCCCTTGATGAGATGGAATAAACAATGAAAAAGGAGTTAGGCAGCCTGGGAGGCAGCCTTGATTCAGCCCCTACTAGAATGACACCCTGGATGCATTACTTTACCACTTTTGACATTTCTTTCTTCTCTCATGACACTGTCACGTTTCTGTGTAACCTCGAAGGGTTTCATCAGCTCTTACATAGTCCATGATTCATGGCGGGACTCAAATGGTATGAAACAGTTAATTTTTATTTTTAATCCCTGAATTCAGTATTTCAATCACGAATATCAATTCCTTAACCAGTGTGGCGGTTACATAAGTGTTTGTTTTATAATTTTTCCCTAAAATATACAAGTCTACATTTAAATATTAAGTGCTGTACTTTAGGTATGTGAGTGTGTGCATTATACATTAATTTCTAAGTGTTTGTGAAGTCAAAATGAGTAGTAGAAGAATGCGAGAATAAAAATATGCCTTTTTTTTTTCCTACAGGACAGTGGAAAGCACAAAGATGAAATGTTTTAAATAGGCTGCTTTTTTCTCTGATGTTCCCTTGACTGTCTTATGATGCCCTTTTACTGTTTGTCTGCTGTCTTCCCTAAACCTAGTAATAGGCGTTTTGGGATGCTATAAACTAAAAACTAATCAGGCAGAGGTTTGCAATGAAGTTTGTCTTCTTGAAAATCATCATCATTACCAGTGAATACTGTGTAAAGGACAGAATCTTTGCTAATCTGGCTTCTTCGCTCATCTAGCTTCTTTGCTGGTGAAGATTTGTTGTGATGAAAATGTGTTAATTTTTGCACCTCCCACTACACACAGAGGCACTCTCTCTAGGTGCTGGAAATGTAATGACCCAAAGCCTTCTGTAAATACCCCCGCCTTTGTATGGGAGAAATTCAATTATGTCTTTTAATTTTTAAATTTAATATATTTTAACTTTTTTTCTTTTTATTTCTTATATTCGGCTGTGGTCATGTCACTCTTTGGGATTCAATAATGAACAAAATTCAATTACCTCTCCAAAATCACTCAATTGTTCAAGGACTCTGACTACCTCTCTCTTCACCACTACAGGGTTCCCAGCAAATGCAGATTGAGCCTCGGTATAGATAGAGCCTTTCATCCCACTTCATGAGAAGTGTGGGGCCCCCGGGGAAATGTTGGGGCTAAGAATGTTTATGTTTTACAGGAAACAAACAGAATTGAAAGGGGTTGTTTGAGAAATCACATGTAGGATGTTTGAGTTCATCCCACCCTTTGGGCAAAGTATAAGCAACCCTAAGATTTAGAAGTGGTGAATTTCTCCATGCTTCCTACCATTTTTCTTTCCTTTTCCACCTCCTGGCTCCTTTCCTTATAACTTTTTTTTTTTTGGCACTAAACATTAAGCTCATTGATTACAAGGATGGCACAAAATGACCTAATGATGGGTCAGTCTTAATGAGAAAAGCGGCTGCCTGTGATGTGGCCAGGCTCGGGCCACCCCCCCCACTGTGTCCCTGCATGTCAGCCTTAGTCTCCTTTAAGAGACTGGAGCGTGGAAAATCAACAGAGAACCGCCCCGTGCCTCCTCACAGAATGGACCATGTGCATGGCTATTTAGCCCTGTAAAAGAGAGCACATTTGCACAAATGGGAGTGAACATAAGGAGTCCTTCAGAAGAGAATGGGGCCTTGGCAAATTTATAGACTCCCCTGAAAGAAAGTGATTACAGATCATTATCCAATTGAGGCAGATTGATGGTCTGGGGTCAAAGTAATATTGCAGATCTCACCAAGGGGACAATGGCTGCTTGTCACAGCGAAAGAAAAGAAAGGGAAGGAAACTGCCACACAGAGAGGAAAGGCTTAGGCTTTACTAACTGCTATGAAAGGGCCTGGATGTGTATGTCGTTACTTTTCTTGAGCACCATGTTTTATTTTATGTTACAAAGGACGTGCCATTGAGATCAAATTGGGCATTCAAACGTAACCCAATAAAGAACATACAAATGGCCTAAATGCAGACTGCAACTCTCACTTTTTTCTTCCAAAAGGCAATAAAGCAACTTAGATAGGGAAGAGGATGATCCCTATGGAAATGCGTAATTCTGTCTCTCTCAAAGAGAACTCAGAAAATACAAATATGCAGAAAACAACAGCAGTAGATAGAAGTCCTCAGTGCTTACAAATACTACGCCCTTTAGCTGATAGCCAGGAGATGAACAGATTTGACTTTGAAACTTGGCAACATCTGGTCAAGCAAAACTGTAGCCCTGAAATTGAATAAAACAAGAATAAATGCATTCCCACTGCTTCCTTTGCATTGATTCCTGAGTGTTTAAAAGTGCTTTGCATTCATGCCTTCTACAAAATGCAATACAAAAGGCAAAAGAATAGCCAGCACAGCAGTGTGCATTTCCCTTTCATTTCACGACTGTTTTTTGGTACCTAGAGATTTAGAAGTGTCAAGCAAACATTTATTCAGAGGAGATCTGATTTTTGCCTATTTTGTTTGGGTCAAGAAAGTATTAGCAAGTAAAAAAGAACTAATTTAGAATCTGAACATATTTTACTCTGAAGAAGCATAGTCAATTTTCTCACACACAGACTGTTCCTAAACAATAAAATTATTTTGGCTTCTCCAAGTTATAGTCACCTAAAATTTGAATATATATACACACACATATATACATATACACCATATACATACATACATATGTGTGTGTGTGTTTTGGAAAAATTTTATAGATTTTTCTCACAAGGGGCCCTTGATGAGATGGAATAAATGATGAAAACGTAGTTAGGCAGTGTGGGATACAGTCTTGATTCAGCCCCTACTAGAATGACACCCTGGATAAGTCACTTTACCACTTTTGACATTTGATTCTTCTCTCATGACATTGTCATATCTCTGTATAACCTCGAAGGTAACATACATACATATGTATGTATGTATGTATGTGCATATGTATGTATGTATGTATATGGAAGGAAAACTCAGTTTGGAAATGTGAAATTTTTTACCTTTTTTCATGATAGAAGTATGGAGTTAAGGATTCTATCACTGATAACCTTTTTCTTATTAAGACCAATAAGCTCTCATACAATGAAGAGTTATATGATCATTCTTTTATATTTTACAAATATATGTAGCTTACTTTTCTTCCTCATCAGATATCATTGATGTAAATATATTGTGGAATATTGAGGAAATTCACAAATCAAGACTTCCTTCTTAAAACTGCTTTTTTTTTTTCTGTTTTCCCTGATCACAGGGTCTTCACTGTTTCTAATGAGCTCTTAATGAGCTGTCAATTGCTTATGCAAATAGAGAAGGAAACAGACGCTGAGGAGATGATAGATACTGAGTTAAAATATGACACTGCCTAACCTCTCAAAGTTATTAAAAATGGAAATTGCTCTAACTTAATAACTGGCCTTGACCTTCCTTTTCCTCTATTTTTTAACTTTGTTTAGTTATCTGATATGAAAGAATCTGAGATATCATTGCTTTACATCAAGAGTACTGGCTCTATGTTGGAAAATACTGAGTGCATAGTAAAGATTTTAGGTTGAATGTCCCAGACAGATTCCAGATGAAAAGAAAGAATGGAATGGTAATTGTTTATCTTATTGGTGACATGTATGCTAAAAGACTCGGAAGTTTATGTGCCAAATTGATAACACTGCTTATCTCTCAGGAGAGGAAACAAAATGAAAATGGGAAACAGGGCTTTTATTTTTATATGCATATACATTGCTTGAATAAATTAACAAGAAATTAAGAGAAAATAAAAAATAGTCCCTTCGTTACTTGAGGAATTCAAAAATTTGATTTGGAAAATCAAGCCAATTTTCCAACAACATTTAAGATTCATGAACATTTCTACAGAAATGGAATTCTTACTCTCTAAAGAGTTTATTTTTCTCAAATTTTATATCAAAGCCACTAAAGTATTCATCAATATATTTTTCCTAAATGTGCTGCATCTATGCACATATTGAGACTTGAAGGAATCCGAAGTAACTCCTTTAAACTCAAAAACCTCAGCAGAGATGAAAAGGTACAATGTAATGCCGATATTTGATTATACTCCAGAAATGACACTTCGTAGCCAACCTTTTGAGATCTTTGTGTCTACTACAGAACAAGCTAACTGAGGTCAATGACAGAGCTGAACATCCTGAGTCAAGGGGGATTGCATGAGGGAATGGGGCTAAGGCCTGTCTTTGACTGCCATTGTACTCATTAACTTGTTATTGTTTTACCTCTAGATGAGGAGCCAGTTGACTTCACAGGTGTGCCAACCCATTGTCCCCAGCCCTGCCTCAGAGGCCTGAATGTATTGGAGGTTGGGAATGACAAACTCAGAATGTGGTATCCTTTCTAGGATGTCTGGACAATTGGATTTGGCTGGAGGACCAATTTTATTAAGTATCTAAGGGGAGAAAAGTGCTGAGGGAAAAAAGGACCAGGAGGCATGGTAAGTGGGAGCTCACAAAAGTAAACTGATCCACATCCCCATTTATCTGGGATTGAGCCTAACTTGGAAGCAAGAATAGACAAGAGGCTTGATACTCCTCCACGGGCAAAAATATTGCCTGACAAGCTAATTGTGATTGTAACTCACATGTACCTGATTGCATGTTTCACAAATTATGAGAGTGACTTAGAAGATAATTGAGCCAGTGTCAATGAGATCCAAAGCCTCTCAGGGTTGTGCGCTGGATTCAGTAGAAGACGAGCTCACTTTAGGTGTCTTGGCACAAAGAGATTGGCACATTTCTTTATAGCCTGGTATCATCTTGGCAAAAGTACCTACTTTCCATAGGAGGCCTGCTGTACACTGTGAGGTTCTGTAGTAAACCCAGAAATGATGAGCCTTGCTGTGAAAGATAGGCTAAGTTCGGGCATGAGTACACAATGTTTTAGGTTTTCCCGTATCTCCACTGTCCAATAGTGTCCTCTCCTCGCTCTGCACTGGGTTGAAAATATAGAGGATAGAAAATACCAGTCCTTCAGACATACAAATACTTTGTAAGTTTTTCAACACATCAGATAACGAACAGACAGGAATATGCCTACTGCTTTGAATTTTCCCAAATATATATTGGCAAAGACATTTCTAAAAATTCCCCCAAATGCAATACAGACAAGGCACACTGATTTTATAAAGCATTCATTCAGGCTGAGATGGAAATTGATATTGTCTTCTTTTGGTTAACCAGAGAACAAGCATAGAAAAAATGCAGATATAATTACCAACCTGAACACCATTCAACTTTGCTTTCCTCTTGAAATAAATAAGAATATTTTTTTCACTCAAATAATTGCTGCATTCTAATGTACACCATGGGTGTGCTTGTAGAAAGAGAAAAATTAAAGCTTGAACATTATTCTCTAAAGAGTATATGTGAGTAACAAAATACTTCGAGAGAATTGTAGCTAAATTCTAAGGAACAGATTTACATATTATGTGTGTGTCCAACTCAGTTAACGTAAGGTTTTGATGATTTGGCAGAAAGGACCATATATTGTAAAAATGTATCCATTTCTGTAGATTTTCTGTAAAGAAACCAGAAAAGAACTTTCATGAGGCTGTGATTGGTTATGGCAAAGAGGATGAAATGTTATAATTTGGCTATTTGGGGCCTGATTGATTTGGTTCATATTTCTAAAGTTACCTTCGATTTCCTAAAACACTATCTAGAATGCCTCAAAAAATTTTAAGAAAGCAGAGAAAAAGCAATGAATCCCAATAGACTTAGAATTAATCTCAATTAAATGGGATAAAATAATACATTAATTTTGTATTGTATTTTTAACATATTTTCAATGTATTTTTCAATGGGTTGTGAACAGCTTTTAGTCTCGTATTCAAAATACTCTAAAAAGGTTTCAGCCTGTTACAATTAAATATCCCTTTCCAATGATGTTTTTCTCAACCTTAGTTGACTCTTGCAAGTTTAGGGGCTGATTACAGCATTGTTGTTCATTCTTACAAATGTTCAGATCAGTTTTATGATCATGACCATTATATTTTCAAGTGCTATGATTTTTGAAGTACTATATAGATGCATTATTTCATTTAATTCTCAAAGAGCATTATAGATGATTTGAGGCTAGAAAATTTAGGCAAATTCTTTGGAAAATGCATAACAAAGGGAAAATAAACTTAATATAATATTAACCTATCTTACTTCTCTAAGCCTGGTTGGGTCTGCTGGACAAATGAAGATAGGTCACACACTTTTGAATAAGAGAACTAGACCCATCGTTTCTGGGATACCTTCTTGACTTTCAAATTTAAAAGTGTTTCTAGAGCCTCAGAGTTTTCTATAAAATTCCTGTTATGCCTCAGACATCAGACACCCCCAGTTTCTGAAGTCATTGAAAGACAATGAAAGACAACAATTCCACCTATAGGGCCTTGTTTTCATAGTGGTAAATGAGGGCAACATACTCAGTATGATCAGGCAATGACCCAATCCATGTTTTATGTAAAAGTGGGATCCACTCAGTTGATCCCTATGAGTAAATTAAGTTTTAAACCAAATTTGACTTGTTTGAAGCCAATGGAAGGTCACTTAATGCATTTTAATTAATTGAATGAAGCGTCTATTGAATATTGTGTTTATAGCACCCTTTAAATAATGCTAAAGAAACTTGCCAGAACCTTGTACACTGTTTGGTCTGAAAGAATTCATATAACTTCCAAGAAGTGAACAATTCTGTTCCATAGAAGTAGTTGGGTTCATTCATTATTGTGCTTCACTAGTTAGTGATAAAGTAACTGGTAGAATTTTTCAGACTCCTCCACATAATATGGGAAAATTTCAATGGTAATTATGCCCTAGCTTTCCTCATCACCAGACACAAGTAGCATATATTTCTTCACAGCTGTGACAATTTATTTTTACATCTCCGCCAATGGATATGTCTTTTTATAAACTTAACAAAAGTGTTTCTCTTTTCCCCCAAAAAATAAGTTCCCACAATAGAACATCTTTTTACTCTTACAGGAAATAGTGTTTTTCAGCCATAAAAACTATTTCACTTCCTCACAAAGTCTTGCATTAAGCTTCAAAGTATAACCACAGAATCTTTCACAATTTCATAACACTACCAAACCTAAATTTTTTTCCCCCAGTTTTACCAGAAAACAAAATTTATTTTGTCCCAGAATTGTTTTCTGTAAGAAAGAAGTCTCCCCAGAGATTAAGGAATTGAAAAAAAAATTAATACTAAGTAATTGCAGTATTGTGTACCAGACAGCATAACACAAGCAACATGTCTCAAAGACTAAATTGTAAAGAGCTGATTGTGTCAGATACTGTCACAAGGTGGCAGATTATTGATATCAAAACAAACAAAGCCACGTTTATCACACAGATTCCACCTGATCAGAGTAAATGCATGTATTACCCATCTTTTTTCAGGAAAGATTTTTTCTATATCTAAGGATATGTACACTCTTATGAGGCCAATGTAACTCCATGTTACTGCCCCTTTACTGATGAAAGGTTTTGACCCAATCTAAATTGGATGGTTCCAGACCCACTTGTGATTCCAACAGGTTATAGAAAATGTTATGAATAAGCTCTTGTAAAGGCAACACAGCGTAAAAACTGCTATGTTGCTCTCATTAGTGATCCAAATGGACTGAAGACAGGCTGAATACAATAGGCTTGTAATAAAGTGTTTTCTCCTAACTAGCAAGTGTCCATTCCAGCATGATTTCATCATCATCATCATCATAAATATTGATTTCTATCCCAATCTACAATGACTTCTTTTGAGACATAGTTTTGCTCTTGTTGCCCAGGCTGCAGTGCAATGGCACAATCTCGGCTCACTGCAACCTCCACCTCCCGGGTTCAAGTGATTCTCCTGCGTCAGCCTCTCGAGTAGCTGGGATTACAGTTAGGCACCACCACACCAGTTACTTCTGTATTTTTAGTAGAGATGGGGTTTTGCCATGTTAGGCTGGTCTCGAACTCCTGACCTCAGGTGATCTGCCCACCTTGGCCTCCCAAAGTGCTGGGATGACAGGCTTGAGCCACCGCACCTGGCCCTATGATGCCTTTTATTTATATAGCAAGCTATTACTTTTCAAAGTACTTTAATATAAATTTCCCCATTTTGTTTTCAATCTGCTAATTAATAAATTAAGATTTTTAACTGATATATTCAAGGTTATATGGCAGTAAATGGAAGATCTCATACTAGAGTTTAGGTTTTCTGATACCCATAAAGGTATCCTTTCATTCTATTGTGGTGTGTGAGTATTTTAAAGATATTTACTGAGGTTGCAGGTGCACGGTATGCCTGTTAATGCCTTCGTTTCAGCCAAGCAAGCCCTCTCCGTTATGTCTAGTAGAGATGGGATTTTCTTTCTTACGCTATTGGAATTACACAGAGAAAGAGCTCCACCCAAGTTTAGTTGGAAAGACCAATTCTGGTGCTCTGTGTACACTATGATTTTTAGCTCATGAAGAACAGGATGATATTTTAAATTTATTATTGAGATAGCTTTAATCTTCACATATAGCTGTGAATGCATGATTTAAAGGGCCCTCCTAGTTATTTCTGAAGAATGGCAGTGGGAAAGATACTTGAAAAGAATTGGAGAAGATTTCTAAATAAAACTAACTAATAATAGCTCAAATTCCTCATTGCCATTAATCTAAGATAAAAGAAATTGTTTCAATAAATAATATTATTGTATTGTATCATGTAACATAATATTCTGTCATGCGTTACAAGACTACCAATCCTTATTAACAGGCATGTGCTTAGTGACCTGACAGCAATTTTTATCTGGGCCCTATTCAGTTTGCTGGTGGGGGGAGGGGTGAATCCCCTTTTGGCTGTCAGTCTAATTAACTCCTCTCCTAGATGGGAGCCTTTTGCATCTTTTCCCAGTGACCTCTGCAGAATACATGTGAAGTTAAGAAAACTATGACTTTCTATTATTTGAAAGCTTATGATAGTATAATAGAAATATAGACATTCAGAGAAGAAAGAGACATAAAACATAAGCTAACCCCGACTCCAATTTACATGTAAAGAAACAACTTTGGATGTAACTGTCCAAGGTCACAGAACTGGTCAGTTGAGCAGAGTTATTCCAGTCTCCATCTCTTGGGCAGACTGTTTTCTTCTTCAGATTTTACTGTGTTTATCTAAGAAGTAGTGTCAATCCTAAACAATGGAGGAAAGAGAGATAGAAAGAGTGAGACAAACAAACACACAAAGAGAAAGAGAAGGTGAAAGAGAGAGAAGACAGATCTTTAGCAAGCAGCAATGAAAGAAAGAAGTCATTCTTTTTTATTCTGGGCTTTCTCTAAGCTAGTATGTTTCAGATGATTTATTGAGCTCACTATTTAAACATTTATCTTTAAATTGGCAAATAACAACATACATTACTCATACTTAGCAAATTGTATTACATGGCTAACCTGTAGATTGAGGTTATTTCTATATAACAGAGGTCATCAAAATTAGACAAACACTACTGAAAATTTAAATATTTAAACTGAAAACTTAAATACTTGCTCCTTCCCCCATGATATTTTTGGCCAAATTAAAGAGCATTCATTTTAGTGCATTTGAAATTTTTAAAACTGGAAGAAATGATTTCAAATATGTCAACATATTTGCCATTGTCTATACTAATCTGTTTTAATGATGCCATTTACTGTAGGCGGTCATTGAATGCCTTCCCCTAGGAGATGTTGTACCTAAAACATGAGAGGCTATAAATCTTGGGAATGATAATAAGTCAGACCAGTCAGGATTTCAGTAGGCCACATTGGTCATTTGTATAGGAGAGGATCTGGGTCCAAACCTGCCTGCATCACAGAGACAACCGGATGGCAAACTGTGACATGCTCATTGCTCTGGGGCTCCAGGCCTTAAGCAATGCTGATGCTGGTGCATTTTGACCCTGGCTAATTGGGCTACATTTCCTGGGATGCTCGAGAGCCCTCTGCCCATTAGTCCATCTTGGAGCTGTACTAGCTCTGCTTAATAACTGCATTACATTGCCCAAACATATTTCCCTGTGACAGGAAAAATGCCTGGTTTCTTCATTTGACATTAGGTCACATAATTCACACAAAAAGGATGTCAAGTCACCTCTTTTAACAGTAAAGGAAAAAAACATACACTAAATGGTGAGGTAGAATGCTAGGTATGAGAGGAAAATACTCAACAAAGCCACCTTGAGCTTTTGTTTGATTAGCAACTATTTGGACAAAAACAAATAGAAAGACTCAAGTTATTTTGCTCTTTTGCATAAAGACATTTTCCACACAATAAGCAGTGGTTCTTTATCTCCTGCTGGTGCAGGCTATGCCGTTCTTTAAGTTCTCACTTAGTTTTCTTCAGCAGGGACATCCTCTTTCTAACTCATATTCTTTAAGTATTTTCAAGTAGACAGATGTCAGCTGGTAACTGCCACTGGCACCATGAGAGATAAAGAAAATCATTTGCTAACAATTATAATTGCACATAAGAAAAGTAAATTACAGCTGATTTCTTTCTATTGAAATCTTGACCTTGGGGATGATTTTTAATGGTGAAACCCCATATCTACTAAAAATATAAAAATTAGCCCGGTGTGGTGGAGGCTGAGAAAGATAATTGCTTGAACCCAGGAGGTGGAGTTTACAGTTAGCCAAGATCCCGCCACTGCACACTCCAGCCTGGGCGACAGAGTAAGACTCCGTCTCAAAAAAAAAGTATATATATATATATATATATATATGTATATATATATATATATACACACACATACACACTAATGCTACCCAGACTTGAGGTGCTTTCTTTTCCATAAGCTTTGATGGAGAAAAACAGTTGGGAAGGTAATGATACATCTTAAATATCCTAAAGGAAATGTAGGTTAAGTCACTAACCAAACTTATATTGACCATAAAGACTTCACTGGGCCATTTCATTAGTTTATTGGGTTAAATTGAATAAGAAGGAAACTTAAATGAATTATAACCAGCTTGTGGAATAACAAATATATTGTGTATGAGAAAATTAGCTCCATGTGACATCCATAGCCACCATATGTAAAACGCCTATTATTTGTCCTGTCTCTTTGAAAATCATTTTATTGGAATGTATCAGCTAAACCAAAACACATGACCGTCCTTCTTGGGACATGAAAGAAACCACTGAAGACAAGTTTCTGCCCAGCCCCTGCCCCCAGCATGTGAACACGCTGGGAAAAGCAGCCTTGAGGAACTTTTTTCACTGTCCATGTAATAGCAAGGGCATCACATGCATGCTGAGCCATTAGCTGCCTCTGTCCAAAAGAATTTGGTCAACATTTAGGAATTCACTGAATGAAAGACTAGTCTATGAAAGCTCTGTTGGCCAGAGGAGCAGACTGTGTCTTTCTTTCCAACTTCCTGGGTCACTGCAAGTGATGCTCGGCAGGGCCCCCATGTGATGTAGCCCAGGCCCTGGACAACAAGCTAGCATTGTGACAGTAGAACCTGCAACATTTTTGCTGTAAACCCCAGACTTTATTTCAAGAATGCAGTTCATTTTGCACACTGCTGCATCAGATGGCATACTGTAGTTAATGCATGATGTGAAATTGTTCCTGGAAAGTGCTCTCAGGTGTTCTCCCACTAAGGGGGTGCCTCTGTGATACAGCAGAGTGACCAGGTCATTCCTGATGCATAACCCAGTGGAGGCGAGGAGTCTCATAACAGGCAAAGGCACTATGAATCCTTGTAAGAGACGATATTCTGCAGGCTAATGCAAAATGACTATTTTCTTAGAACTCATTTTTAAGGATTGGTTGAACAAAAACTTGAATCCAACATAGAAGGAATTCCTTGACAAAGAGGCTACATTAAATTATAAAATGAGTATTTCTGTAGTATTGAGTGTGGTGTTAAGGAATTTTCCCAGATGTTGCATTCTTGCTTCTATTCTCTGTTTTCATGGGAAAGTGTTTTTATTATTTTTAAACCATCTAGATTGTTGTAAGCAGTGATATTGAGTAAGACTAATATTCTTGTTAATGAATCTAATAATTATAATAATAACAACAAACTTTTTAATGTATGCTACTTACAATTTGGCTAGTTCTAACTACAGTAGTACTCTAATAATTTTACATGTATAACTTCATTCAGTAAAAAGGGCAGTGGGAAAAATACTATTGGTATCTTGTTTTGCAGTTAAAAGAAAAGGCTCAAAAGTGTTTTTTCTTAGTCACAGAGATCTGCCAAGTTCTAAAGTCTTTTCTCTAAATCACTATACCACTTCCTTGGGAGGCCTTCAAAGAGATGTTTTTTTTCTAAATGACATGACTTGGTAAAAGAGCATTGATTACTTTGTCAAAGATAACAATGACACTTTTGATGAAATATAATTTTGTCCTACTTTCCAAAGAATCAAAGGCATAGGTTTTCTCTGTGATGATTTTATGCCTATGGGTAAACAACAAAACTTCACGAAATAACACCACTGATCATTGCTGACTTAGATCACAGGATAGATGTGGAAGGGAAGGGTTCCTGTGGAGTGGTGGTGTCAGGTGACAGATGTGACTTCTATTCTTTCTTCAAGAGCAATACATCCAAAGGTTACGGAGTTAGGTATTCACCATGGAGGATGCTAGCAGTGATGATCGTTAAAACCAGGTCCCAATACACACTTATATGAAAGGCCATGGAGTTCTATGCAGCTATTAAGGAACATAGTTGTAAAGCTGAGCGAAATATTGCTTGAAATGAAAACAGGAACTTTGGAAGCGGCCTTAAAGATGAACCAAAGCAATCTTCCCATGTTTTAGATGAAAAGTCAAAAATCAAAGACATGGACAGGTGACATTTACCTAACTATACAGATTTTTAATGGCAAAGACCAAACTAGAACCCAAATCATTTTTTATTAAATCTTAATATTTATTAAATCAAAACATAACTCAGTGACTAGCGCATAGAAACATACTTATAAATATCATTGTTCTTTCCTCCTTTCCAAATTGCGATCCAGTGCCTGCTATTCCTGTCTGTGACCACTCCTGTGTTAACAACAGTGAAGGAAAATCATTTATTGGATGCCTTTTCTGTGTTAGATGTGATAATAGGAGATTCTTTTTAAGCAGAACTGTTGCAAAGCCCAAACATATTATAAAAGCTATTATGAAAAGGTACTGTCAACTGTGCCAGATTTTAAGCCAAAGGCATTGAAAATGGTTCTACATAGAAAAAGGTAGAAAAATGTAAAAAATGTTGATCATTTAGATTTTACAATGGTATAGTGATCAGAGAAAGAGTTTATACTTTGGGAGGAAAGAATTGCTTGGTTTAAATTTTCTGAAAATTTGGACTCTGTATCCATCCTTATACTTGTAATGATAGCCTATCTACAAATCTGTTGGGCTCAGAAAACAATTCCTCCAACGTATGGTGCTTTGGAATGCTAAGTACTTTGAAAATTGAAAGGCCTCAAAAATAGGCCAAAAAAAATAAAATAGACACCCTAACCAAGGTCTCTCTCCAACCCTTCCCCTCTCCCTGTCTCTCTAATTCTTTTTTTTAAAGCACTGGGAGGCACACTCACTGGAATTTTCTAATCTGATGACAAGAGCTTCTTTCCAAAAGAAATGTGATAAGTCTCAAGGCCCTCTTTTAGGAATCCCATCAAATAACCAGGAAAGATCTACCACCAAAGAAGAGAAGAGATTGGAGTTCTCACCACCCCCAGACAGATTTTTCATCCATTCTTCTGAGGGCAGCTCTGAGAGATTACCTAGGGGACCTTATGTGCATAACAAGACAAATTTTGTTCTAATGCAGTTTCACCCCTCTCTTTCTTATAACTTGTCCCATTCTGCTTCCAAAGAGAATTCTTTGCAAAATACAGCTTGAACACTTCTAATCCAAAAATCAAAAATGCTCTGAAATCTAAAACTTCTTGAGCACCAGCATACCATACCAAGTGGAAAAATTTGGATGTTTCTTCTCATTAAAAAAAAAAATGCTGGGCACAGTGGCTCATGCCTGTAATCTCAACACTTTGGGAGGCTGAGGCAAGAGCATTACGTGAGCCCGGGAGTTCAAGGCAAGACCCAGTCTCTATAAAAAAACATTTTTAAAAACATAGCCTGGTCTGGTGGCACATTCTTATAGTCCCAGCTACTCTGGAGGCTGAGATAGGAAGATCACTTTAGCCTGAGAGGTTGAGGCTGTAGTGAGCCGTGATCACACCACTGCAGCACTCAGCCTGGGTGACAGTGTAAGACTCTCTCTCTCTCTCTCTCTCTCTATATATATATATGTGTGTGTGTGTGTGTGTGTGTGTGTGTGTGTGTGTATGTTTATAGTGTATGCTCACCTTTCAATTAAAGCACAGCATTGTAGGTAGAGACCAAACACCCCTGTTTGTTAACCTTTGTTTTCTGATAGTTCAATGTACACAAACATTGTGTCATGCACAAAGTTTTGAAAACATGTCTAAAATTGCCTGAAGGTAGTCTCTCTCTGTATAAGGGATATGTGAAATATAAATAAATTTCATGCTTAGACTTGGGTCTTATCGCCAAGATATCTCATTAGAGATTGCTCTTCAGGTAATCTCTATGTATATAAGGGATACGTGAAACGTAAACAAATTTCATGCTTACACTTGGGTCTCATCACCATGATATCTCATTACGTATGTGAAAATATTCCAAAATCCAAAAATATCTGAAATCTGAAACACTTTTGGTCCCAAGTACTTCAGATAAGAAATAGTCAACTTGTAATGCCTGCCTCCTGAGACCACACATCTTTTCTCTATGAAGAGGCTATTTAAGCCTCAAACATCTTTAAATCTCACTATCTAAATCTCACTTGGGACAGAAACTGTGTTTGTTGGTCCCCTTTAAATCTCACTAAATCTCACTTGGGATAGAAAAAATCTCACTAAATCTCACTTGGGATAGAAATTGTGTTCGTTGGTCCCCTTTAAATCTCACTAAATCTAACTTGGGATAGAAAAAAATCTCACTAAGTCTCACTTGGGATAGAAATTGTGTTTGTTGGTCCCCTTTAAATCTCACACTTTGTGTATGCCTTCCATGTTCATGCACATTAAATATATTCTCTATGCCTTTTTCTCCTGTGAATCTGCCTTTGGTAGCTCATTTATAGCAAACCTTTACAGCACAAAGGAAAAAATTTGCCTTCACCCCTACGAGTCATTAAGACTTCCAGGCAATATTACTGAACAGCCCATGAATGACAGCTACTAAATCTAATATATTCAATGAGTTCAGAACATGTCTTCATGGATAATGGTAACACAATGATTATTTCACTTCTCCAGCTTCAGAAGAGCTTTCATCATGGACGTTTGATATCACAGACCTACATAAAACAGTTGATGACTGGTTTACAAAAATTAAATCCCTCTGGGAATAGTATCATTCATATTAAAAGTTCCATAAAATATCACTTTGAAAGGCTGTTTTGTCCCCTTGAACGATTGTCCACAGCAGCCTAGTCTCCAAATAATTAAACTGATTGACTTGGAGCTGTTGCTACAAGTTGAATTCATGTTAAAACAAAAAAAAATCTAGCCATTTTGTGAAGTTCTTGTCATGATTTCTTCTTTATATTAGAAAACTCAACTGCTTCACCTCCAGGGAAAAAGGAATAATATTAGCTCTTGTCATGTACAGTTCTCAGCATCTTTCATCTGCGTGTCACCAGGTTTGTTATAAATACCAAAAGAATAAAACATGTTATAGTCCTGGTTGAGGAGAACTTGAACTTCACCTTATTTCATGATAAATAAATAAAGGTAAAGAACATGGTGGTTCCTCAGTGGCCAAGGACCAACTCACAGCAAAATTTTCAAAGTTAAATTTTGATTCTCATTTCCTTTTTCTCATGACTTTCAGTTTTATTATAATTAGCTTTATTTTATACACAATTTCAAAAAAAAGAGAAAAAAAGGAACTTTTCTACTTATCACTCCTACTGTTTTTTTTTTTTCCTTAGGTAAGCATAGTGGAGAAACAAACAAAAATTGTACCATCTCCTTGGGATAGAAATTGTGTTTGTTGGTTAAAATAGGAAGCATATGGGGACCTTCAAGGTCCCTCCCACACTCCCAGGCACATGCATGCACAGACACCCACAAAAACATACACGGGGAGGTCTGGGGAGCTTCTCTCCTCACTGGACAGTATGAGAGAGGGGTGAAAATGAGGATAAAAGCAAGCTTTATATATCCAGATAAAGCTATTCCACATCCAAGATAAGTGCAAAAATATTCTCCACTAACCTGCATCAGTAAATGGAAGCCATTCAGATTAGAGCCTGCTTTAATAAGTAATTGATACCAATATTCTTACATATATTGGTAAAGACATGAAAATTATTTTTATATTGAATTGAGTTGCACCTGTTAGAACAAGAGAATCCTAAATTACAGTTTTTTCACAAATTAATATATCAATATAAATATATTAATTATTGCTGTCTAACAATAACAGTGAAAACATCTTTATATATGTGGTTTTGTTTATACTTCTGCATGGCTCAATTATCTAAACATTGGCTACCAGTATTCAACATGACTTGCTAAAATACGGCAAATATTTCAGCAAAATCTTGTTATTTTTTCTTTTGTTACATGTAGCTGTCAAGCCTGTTTTCAGGTTTTAGTAGTTTAATTTCTTTTAATGTTTCCATAGAAATAACATTAACAAGATGACAGATTAGGGGTAATAACATGATGCCTCTGACATGCAGTAGAATTTATCTTCATCGTATGTCTGATAATATCCTCTTATTGTGTAATGAACCCTGCTATTTGTATCTATCATACTTTTACTCATTCATCTTCTTAGCTACTAAAGATAGAATTTTCATCCCATCTCTGTTATAAATGTAAATTTATACTCTTCTATATGTCCTTCATTATTAGTGGTCACCTAATAAATTGGCTTTTCATATACCAGTTCAATTGGCATTTGCTAGAATGCATGTGATGACCTAGAATCATTTTATATATAAATAATCTCAGTTGCAGAAGAAATTATTGTAATTAATCTCTTTGGTATGTCTGCAAAATGTCAAGAACTACAAACACCTTTTTACTGAAAACATCCACTAGGGTAGAATCTGAGGGAGAGAAGTATGGAATGAGATGGAAGCTCTGACATCTACTTTGATACCCAGGAGATTTCTGAGTGAAGGATCCATTCCAAAAGCCCTCCTTTCCCCTTTCTCTTTTCTTCTGTCCTTAAATTTTCACCACATTTATTCATAGCTTGCTCTTGGCTGGCAAAAACAGAGAAAGAAGCAGGAAGTAGGTATGTATGCTTTCTGGAATTTAAAATATATGAGCTATAATTCTAAATTTGTCCCTGGCTAACACGGATTGATTGCTTATATTATTCACTCTCAGTTATACACTGTTTCTCCATCTTTCCACGAAAGAGTTGAAATCGAACATGAAGGGCCTGCTGTGTTACAAGAGAGAAGCAAGTCACTTGGGACTTAATAATAAAAGCACTTGAATCTCCGCTTTCATGGAGCCTACATTCTGCATGGAGAACCAGCTAAGGAAACAAAGTTTCACTTAACATAAATTAAGTCAAATTAATTTTATGGTACTTCAACAAAGTACTGCTGAAGACCCATGATGTTTCATCTGTGAGCTCACAATATGCCAAGGACAAATTAGAGTTAAGAAAATGAGTACATTAAAATGAATTAAGCACTATAAAGTTTAGAACAGCTATCCCTTCTGATAGAGGAAAGACTGATAAAGGAATGGCAAATTCTGTTATTTGGTGGTGGAAGAACAATAGTTTCCTGGAAGAGACACTGAAATATGAGTATGTGTTTACCAGAAGAGAATGGCAGGGAGGGAAAGGCATGTCCAAAAGGTTGGGAAGCTTAGGAAAGCTTTCAGAAGAGATTTAATTGAGATAAAGGGCAGGAAGAAGATGGGACAGGTTTGCTGTTTATCTATTTATTTAGTAAATAGAATGGGTCATTTACTTACATATCCTCCTAACATAGGATAATATTTTTGTAACTTATGTAGCTAAAAAAGTGATAACGTATTATTAATGTACTACATAAAGAATCTGATGTGGCAGGGCATGGTGGCTCATGCCTGTAATCCCAGCACTTTGGGAGGCCAAGGCAGATAGATCACAAGGTCAGGAGTTCAGGACCAACCTGGCCAATATGGTAAAACCCCATCTCTACTAAAAATACAAAAATTAGCTGAGCATGGTGGCGGGCACCTGTAGTCCCGGCTACTCAGGAAGCTGAAGCAAGAGAATCTCTTTAATCCGGGAGGCAGAGTCTGCAGTGAGCCAAGATTGCCCCATGGCACTCCAGGCTGGGTGACAAAGTGAGACTTTGTCTCAAAAAAAAAAAAAAGAATCTGATGTGAGAAAGATAATATGTTGAAGTTAAAAATAAAATTAAAACTACCAAAAATCAACAGGATAGATAGGAACATAATGGCAGCTTAAGTCTTCCTCTTCCCAATTTCTTTTTCTAGAAATCATACCAAATAAAAGAAAGAACAATAACAAGAACAACAAAAACATTCACACAAAATAAATCTATAATGAAATAGAAGAGAGAAAATGAGCAAACTCGAAATGTCATGCAATGTAGCCCAAAGTTCCAGAGATCAGCAAAACCTGCACAAGAAACTGAGACAGGAGTTGGCACAGAGAAGGATGGGTGGGAGGTGGGGGGCAATAGGGCCAGATTTTAGCAACCAAAGTAAATATTTCTGTCTTGAAAGAGAAGACTCCACCCTGACAGCGATTGACATAGACTAGGTAGAAATGGAACCTGGAGCCTTAACTGAGAAAGAGTATAAAACAATGCTGCAAAAAGGGCATTCATGGAGGATAGGGAATGGGCAGAGTTAACACAGCGTGTCAAAACCTTGGAGAACAAGCTGTCACCTATTAGCAGCAGCCAGTGATAGAAGGCCTCTGAAAACAAAGTAGATTCTGAGAGGTAGCATTGGCCTAACCACACATCCAAGCTACCTATACTGGCAATCAAGGAGCCCCGAATGGAAGACCTGGAAAAGTACCTTCGTTTCTTTCCCCCTTTCACATTAACAGTTTGCTAATCGCTGGTCCAGAAAAATCCATTTCTTCAAGTATAAGTATCTACAAATAAATCAACTCAGAAAGCAAAGAAAGGTACTATAAGAAGAAAAAATTTCACAAAGGAAGTACAAATTTTTTTTTTTTTCTCGAGACAGTCTCACTCAGTCGCCAGGCTCCAGGCTGGAGTGCAGTGGCGCGATCTCGGCTCACCGCAACCTCCGCCTCCCAGGTTCAGGCAATTCTCCTGCCTCAGTCTTCTGAGTAACTGGAACTACAGGCTCACACCCTCACGTCCAGCTAATTTTTGTATTTTTAGTAGAGACGGGGTTTCACCATGTTGGCCAGGACGGTCTCGATCTCTTCACCTCGTGATCCGCCCGCCTCCGCCTCCCAAAGTGCTGGGATTACAGGCGTGAGCCACCGCGCCCGGCCTAGGAAGTACAAATTTTTATTAATGAAAAAATGTTACCACAAACCATATAAAGATTATAACTCAATATCTTAACATGAACTTTTAAAGTTTAATTTAAAAATGCTGAGGTAACTTATAAACACAAAGCAGAAAGGCCAGATATAGGAAAGTTGGTGGCCAGATAATACGAGGAGATGGTCAAACAATGACAGGACGTGAAAGAACACAGGTAGAAACTGAGAAAAAAAATAGGAACATGTAAAAATTATTTCAAAAATATTGATCTACAAGGTGCCTACAGATAAAGAGATACCAGTGAAAATACACCAAGCAGTGTAGAGAATAAACACAAAAAAATGAAGAAAATGGAAGTGAAATGATAAATTATAAAAATTTGGAGAGCAAATCATAGATATAAAAGAAAGCAGAAAGAGATCTAATATATGCATGCTGGCATTCCTTAAGAAAACATTAATAGAGTAGAAAAATATTTTTAAAATGAAAAGGAAACTATTTTGAAATAAAAGAATACTTGAATTTACATAGCAAAAGGGAATCTGAAATTCCAATAAAAATTGTCCCCCAAAACTCAAACTCTAGAAACACCTTATTAATGTATTATCTTTATAGGATAGGGAAGCAACAACATTCTATTATACAAACAAGTAGTGTATATATATATATCTACATATGTACAGTTTGTATATGATATATATTATAAACTACATGTAACTTATAGTTCATAATATACTCTAGAAATCATACAAAGTAAAAGAAAGAACATAAAATAGAGTCTAAAAATCATACCAAATAAAAGAGAGAACAATAACAAGAAGAAAACACTCACACAAATAAATCTATAATGAAACAGAAGAGAAAAAAACAGCAAACTTGAAATGCCATGCAATGTAGCCCAAAGTTCCTGAGCTTTGTTTTCTGTTCCTATTATTTTCTAACACATTAATTGATATATTCTTTTTCAAGATATCAATATTTACTTTGGCTGCTATATATATAGTACATATATATTTACAACACATGTTGTATAATGTTATATTTAAAAACCATATATAACTATATATACACATATATTAATATACATATATACATGTATATATTAAAATACTTGTCTAGGAATATATTAATATAGTAATATTTTAGTTAATAACATAGTAACAATTATAGTAATATAATAATATAGTAATATTTATGGTAATTGGATATAAAAATATAGTAATAAAGTAATAATATTATTAGGCATGTATATGTTATATATACAGAATATATATAATACATGCCTGTATATACATGTATATAATATATATACTATATATATTACATGTCTAGTAATATGTATTAATATACACATGTATATATACAGAGAGAGAAGCAATGAAAAGTATAAACTAAGAAAACATTACATGTAAAACTATGTGAAAAGTTATGTGAAGAAGAAATTCAAACTCTACTGAAGACTTATAAATTGTTCAATTAGAATGTTCTCAAATAAAAAGATTTATAGTTACAAATGTAAATGAAAGGACCTTTCCAACTAAAAAGTAGAACATATCAAACTAAAGTAAAAGGTATAATCTTGCCTTGTGTATCTTTACACAATGACATTAAATTTCAAAATACAGATTTGTTGAAAGAAAAAAGAAGTTATGCCATATAAAGAGGAATAATTGAAAAACTGCGGTGGTTATATTAGTATCAAAATTGATATTATAGATAAAAGAAGACATGTCAAAATGATACTATTATTAAATAATCAAGCAGACATCGCAATGCTAACTGTGCAGACTATTCATTTCAATATACATTAAGAAGGACTTCCACTTCTGGAAAGATGGAATATATGTACTTTTCTATAGTTCTCTTGCTAAGTACAACTAAAATATCTGGTAATTATAGATACAACAAACTTAGGAAGACAGTGCAACGTGGAGAGAAGACAGCAGAAAGGCCAGAGGCCGCAGTATCTGAGGAATAACACGGTGGTTTCAATTGAAAATCATTCATCATGCCAAGAGGCAGGATAATCTGAAATTGGATGAGAAAAGATAATTAACAGATGACAACACCAAGATGACACAAATGTTGGAATTATCTGGCAAAGATTTTAAAGCAGCCATCATAAAATTTCTTTAATGAGCAATTATGAACATGCTTGAACAAATAAAAAGAAAGTAGAAATAGCAAAGAAATAGAATGTCTGAAAAAACGAATAACATACACCAGGAAGAACCAAATAGAAATCTTAAAACTAAAAAAATAATAATAATAACTGAAATAAAACACTTAACAGATTGACTGAACAAAGTAATAGGAGAGAATAGAGGAAAGCATGACAGACTCTGAAGCTAAAACAGAAATTACGCAATGTAGGCAACAAAAAGATTTAGAGTAAAAACATAAAGAAATAAAATAAAATGAACAGAATCCCAGGAACTTGTGCAATGGCAACAAAAGATTTAACAATCTTGTCATTGGATTTCCAGAAGAGAAGAATGAATAGGGCTGCAAAGTATTCATATAAACAATGCCTGAAACTTTCCCAAAGTTGGTTACAAAAAAAAGTACATAAAGCTAAAGATTCAAGAAGCTGAGAAAATCTCTCAAATTGGATAAATCCACAGAAATTCAGATCAAGATACATCACTGTAAAACTTTTGAAAAGAAAAGGAAAAAATCTTGAGGGCAGCCAAAGGAAGAAAAAAAGGAAAAAAGGAAGGAAGGAAAAGAAGGAAGGGAGGAAAAGAAGAGAAAAGAGGTAGGAAGGGGAGACAAAAAGGAGGGAGGGAGTGTCAAGAGAAGGAAGAGAGCGGAGATCTCATCAGATACCACACAGGGTCAGAAGGAAATGGAACACATTTTTCAAGTGCTGAAAGAAGAGTATTGTCAACCCAAAGTTCCATGTTAATTAAAAATATTCTTCAGGGCCTGGCCCAGTGGCTCATGTCTGTAATCCCAGTACTTTGAGAGGCTGAGGTGGATGGATCATGCGGTCAGGAGTTTAAGACCAGCCTGGCGAACATGGTGAAACCCTGTCTCTACTAAAAATACAAAAATTAGCCAGGCATGGTGGTGGGCACCTGTAATCCCAACTACTCAGGAGGCTGAGGCAGAGAATTGCTTGAACCCAGGAGGAAGAGGTTGCAGTGAGCCAAAATTGCACCACTGCACTCTAGCCTGAGTGACAGAGTGAGACTCTGTCTCAAAAAAAAGAAAAAAGAATATATATATATTTCTATATATAGATATATCTATAGATAGATATATCTATAGATATATAGAGATATATATAGATATATCTATTTCTATATATATAGATAGATATATTTCTATATATAGA
>CAUYLG010077557.1:0-13105 GCA_963573385.1 Cacajao melanocephalus
TCCATCTGTTTGTGTCCTCTCTTATTTCGTTGAGCAGTGGTTTGTAGTTCTCCTTGAAGAGGTCCTTTACATTCTTTGTTAGTTGTATTCCTAGGTATTTTATTCTCTTTGTAGCAATTGTGAATAGCAGTTTGTTCTTGATTTGGCTCTCTTTAAGTCTGTTATTGGTGTATAGGAATGCTTGTGATTTTTACACATTGATTTTGTATCCTGAGACTTTGCTGAAGTTGCTTATCAGCTTCAGGAGATTTTGGGCTGAGACAATGGGGTCTTGTAAATATACAATCATGTTGTGTGCAAATAGAGACAATTTGACTTCCTCCTTTCCTAATTGAATACCCTTTATTTCTTTTTCGTCCCTGATTGCTCTGGCTAGAACTTCCAATACTATATTGAATAGGAGTGGTGACAGAGGGCATCCTTGTCTAGTCCAGATGGTTTTCAATTGACTTTGCCCAGATCCATCAGAAGAATTGTTATCTATGGCAGGTATAACCTTACAAAATGTATTTCTTAATTATAAGACATGAAAGTTAAAATTACCCCTTGATTTATGGACTGCAGAATGGGTGTTGGGTTAGCAGGCATGGAAAGAACATTAACATTTTTGTACATCTCCATCAGAGCTCTTGGATGATCAGTACATTGTCAACAAATGGTAATATTTTCAAAGGATTTTTTTTTGTCCTGAGCAGTAGGTCTCAACAGTGGGCTTAAAATATTCAGCAAACTATGCTGTAAACAGATGTGCTGTCATCCAGGCTTTGTTGTTCCATTTATACAGAACGGGTAGAATAGTTAGTATAATTCTTAAGTGCCCCAGGATTTTCCGAATGGTAAATGAGCATTAGCTTCAACTTAAAGTTACCTGCTGCATTAGCTTCTAACAAGAGAGTTAGCCAGTTCTTTTGAAGCTTTGAAGGCAAGCATTGACCTCTGTAGTTAGGAAAGTCCTAGATGTTATTGTTCTCCAGTAGAAGGCTATTTAATCTACATTGAAAACGTGTTGTTTAGTGTAGCCACCTGCATCAATAATCTTAGCTTGATCTTCTAAATAATTTGCTACAGCTTCTACATCAGCACTTGCTGCTTCACCTTGCACTTTTATGTTACAGAAATGGCTTCTTAAACTTTGTGAACCAACCTCTGCTAGCTTCCAACTGTTCTTCTGTAGCTTCCTCACCTCTCTCAGCCTTCAGGGAATTGAAGAGTTAGGGCCTTGCTCTCAATTAGTGTTTGGCTTACGGGAATGTTGGGGTTGGTTTCATCTTTTATCCAGACTACTCACATTTTCTTTATTTCAGCAATATTGCTGTTTGACTTTCTTGTTGTTCATGTATTCACAAGAATAGCACTTTTAATTTCCTTCAAGAATTTTTCCTTTGCATTCATAAATTGGCTAACTGTCTCAAGAGTTCTAGATTTTGGCTAGCTCAGCTTTCAGCATTATACATGCCTTCCTTGCTAAGCTTAATCATTTCTATTTTATCTCGAGATTGCAGCAATTCAGCCCCACCTCCAGGCTCCACTTCTAATTCTAGTCAACTTGTTATTTCCACATCTACAGATACTTCTCCCACTGAAGTCTTGAAGCCCTCTAAGTCACTGTCAGACTTGTGATTCTTCCTTTCACTTGAACACTTAAAGGCCTTTGTAGAGTTATTAAATTGATGTAATTGCAATATTGTTGTGTCTCAAAGAATAGGAGGCCCAAGAAGAGAGTGAGAGAGATGGAGGAAGAGCCAGTTGATGAAACAGAATGCAGACAACATTTATCAATTAAGTTTTCCATCTTATATGAGCACAGTTCGTGGTGCCCCAAAACAACTGCAATAGTAACATCAAAGATCACTGATCACATCACCGTGATGTATAATAATGAAAATGTTAGAAATATTGCAAGAATTACCAAAATGTGAGAGACACAAAGTGAGCACATACTGTTAGCAAAATGGTGCCAATAGACTTGCTTGATACAGGGTTGCCACAAACATTCAGATTGTGAAAAACACAGTATCTGTGAAGCACAGTAAAGCAAAGCACAATAAAATGAGGTATGCCTGTACAGGATTTCTTTTTGGAGTAATGAAGTTTTCCAAAATTGATTATGGTGATACTAACACAATTCTGTGAATATACTAAAAATCATTTAATTAGGTCATTTTCCTTGGCAATTGTATGGTATATATACTTTTAAAATTTGTTACAAAATATTTCATATGCCCAAAAGGGAATAACTGCAAGGAATGGAATTTGGGAACCTTGAACTTAGAAAAGACCTTAGAGCCGATCTCCTCTGACCTCCCACACATCTCAGTGCTCCTAAAGAAAATCAGAGACCTGTGTGGACTGATACTATGAATTTTAGTATTCTCTCTTTTGGTCCTTGATGCTATCTGTCAATTATTTTGCCTTTCTTTCACATTGCCCACAATTATGCTAACTCTTTAGGACAGTCTCCATGAGACCCCTACACAACTTCATTCCCCTTATGCTGATCAGTTATTCAGTGAGAAATATGTCATCACTAGCCATGTTTATCTTACTGACCAGCCCTTACTCTCTCCACGTTGCTATTCATTTCCTCTCATCTCCATGAGAGAAGCCCTTCCATTCAAGATCAAAGGTATTCTCTTTCTCGCCTCCCATCTTCTTGATCTCCTGCCACTTCCCATCTCTTCCCTCTCCCATTACCTTATGCTCCAGATCTTTCAAACAAGTTGGGTTCCTGATAAGCCATGCTGTTTCTACCCCCATGTCTTTTGCAACCCCCCTCCTTTGCCCCACTTATCCTGAACGTTCTCCTTATTGACCAGCATTTATTGAATGATAGGGTCGACAAAAAACTCCTACATACACTTCAAATCTGTTCAACATTAGCTTCTCCCTAAAGTCCTCTCTAGTTCCATTCTCCACCTCCTCCTACTCCTAGCAGAGCATCAGCTTTCTGTTCTCTATTGGTTAAAATTTGGTCCATGTTCCTTTGTACATGTTATTCTAAATTGCATATGTTATACCAAATGGACATTATTGGTTTGTTTACCTGTCAGTCTCTTGAAACTCTGAGCTCTTTGAAGGAGGAAGTGTTTCTCCTTGTCCTTAGTGTTTCTTAGAATCTACATGACTGGTGCATATCAGATGCTTGTTGAAACAGTCAAAGGAATCTCATTCTGTCACCCTAATTGATGGTTATCTAGTCCTAACCTGAATGTTGTCATTAACAGGGCATTCACTCCTTTTTGAGACGGACCACTTCAAGTTTGGGGCATTGTAATTATTGGGAAAGTCCTCCTTATTGAGTCCAAATTATTGAGCCCAAAATATTGAGCCCAAATATTCTTTCCTTTAATGTTCATTCATTGATCCTGGCTCCGCCTTGTCAAACGTATAAATCAAACTGTTTCCTCTTGAGCACAATAGCTCTTATCAAATGGTTGCTGATTACATTGATGCAACTTTGTCCTTTTTTTTCCTCCTCTGATCACACACAGAGTAAGAGCATTTTCTCTCACTCAAGCTAAATATTCCCACTTTCTAAAGGCATTCTTGTTTAAATGGAATCTGGATCTCTCATGGTCCTACTTGACCTCTGTGGATGCTTTCTAGTTGGCCAATGTCTTCATCCAGTGGCTCACAGAACTCGTCCTGGCCCCTGGATGTCGCTTGAAAAGAGAAGAGAGCAAGACTCAAGGTTCACGGGGTCAGGAATGATGCTCCTGTTCATGCAGCCCAGAGATTTTTGTGAACCATTTCACACCATTGTAGTAGGCTAGAACTTACAGGATTTCTCAGATGACTTACTGCTCAAGAATTTACCTGAAGTATTGAAATGGTCAAGTGAAACCAGCAATACCGCAATGACCTAGAGGTTGGAAAGTTGGGAAGGAATGGCCCAGAGGAGACAAAGGCCAAAGACAGGAATGGGGATGCTGATGTATTTTTCAGCTACTTTATCATTTCACTAAAGCTTCACTGTGCAGTACATTTCCGAATAGACAGGGATCATGGCTACTGACACATCATTGTAGCCCTGCAACTACAACGGTGGCTGGCACAGAATAAGCACTTAGCAAGCATTTGTGAGCAAGTGGGCACAACTGAAACCTGGAACATTGAGACCTGGCATTGTATTTCTCACAGTGGGGAAAAAGCATCTATCTGTGAGTATGTGGTATGCTAGGTGTCTGTGGACTCAAAAGCAGAGGTGTTTGATTATAGCAATAATTTTCATACGATGCTCTAAGGACAGGTTCTTAGGGTGGGTAGCAGGGGATGCAATTGAGCAGGGTCTCAGATCCCCATCCCACCACAACCTTAGAACAGCTTGACTTTTAGCTGTTTTGTATATTGTATTTCCACACACATTTTCTTTTGAAGACATGGCTCATTGGCTAAAAATCATGTTAATATTACCAGGTTTTGATGTTGTTTGTAGCTACTTTATCATTTCAGGAGGAGATTAAGGTTTTAGGTTAAAATGACAGTGAAGAACTACAATGCCCATCTCTCCCACATCTGAGCTGGTAGGTGTTTTGCTGCTGCCTATATGGTCTAGAGACAGGGAACCTCATGTTATACCAGACAGCCTGCTGGGCCAGGTCTCCTGCATAGAGAATCACAGTGGGCACATTCTGCTTGTCACGAAGCAAAGCACCTTTTTTTCTGAGCTCCATTGGAAGATTTCTGGGCAGACATGGACCAGGCCAGACCCTCTTGTAGAAAGGTCTCACTGCTCAGGCTCAGGAAATGCTCACTCCTTCACAGATATTTCCAGATGACTCCCTCTCCTCACTCTGCTTTCTCCACATTAGCTGGCTTCCATGCCTAAACCTTGGCCTTTCCCAAACCCACTTTATTATTACCTGCACTGAGAGTGGGAAATTGGTTTAAGATGCAGAAATGGTTGTGCACCCATAACTTTAACCAGGTGAAAAAACTCGGGAGTGAAGTAGAGGAACTCAGAGACATGAGATACTTCTGCAAGACTTGCCATAAAGCGAGCAAAGAAAAGCACCCACCATAATTCCAGGAAAAAAAGGAATAGATGTAGCTTTTGAGAGCAGAGCTGAAAGAAGATCTATTATATCAATGCCATCTTACTCTATATTTCATCAGAGGCTGCGTGTCTCCTAATATTCATCGTGATGGTAACTGAAGAGCTCTCCTGGTATCCCAATGGGGTCGATTCAGCTTCACATTCAGTGTCTCTCTTTCTCCCTCTATTTCTCCCTTTTTTTTTTTTTTTTGAGACAGGATCTCACTCTGTCACCCATGCCAGAGTGCAGTGGCACAATCACAGCTCACTGCAGCCTCAACCTCCTGGGCTCAATCTATCCTCCCACCTCAGCCTCCTGAGTAACTGGGACTACAGGCATGTGCCACCACATCTGGCTAATTTTTTTTGTACGTTTTTTAGAGACAGGGTCTTGCCATGTTGCTCAGGCTGGTTTCGAACTCGTGGGCTCAAGCCATCCACCCACCTTAGTTAGCATCCTGAAGTGGTGAGATTACAGGCATGGGCCACCACACCCAGTCCCAGCGTCTCTCTTAAAGAAGAGAAAAAAAAATACATCTTCCAGATGTACCAGAACCCTTTTATTTAGGAAAAGTCTTAAATTCTTGACTTTCAGACCTCCCCAAAGGATCACGAGCTTGAAAGAACACATTTTTAAAGATACTAATTCATGCTTTGAGCTTTTCTCCACAGCATGACTCTATGACAGGTAACATTTTGCTCCAAGTCAAAGCTACATCAACTGAAATGAAAATTTGTTTGAGCACATCTCAGGCCCAAACGATGTCTCAGGCCCAAAACACGAGCTTCAAATGGCACCAGGGTAAATATTGAGTGTTTTCATAGTCTTTGTCCAAAATAAACATTTGAAAAATCCCAGAGGTTTTAGTTTCCTGAAGTAAAGAAAAATCATATTTCCAGCTGTTATTGGAAAATACCATGAAAAAAATCCCACGTTTTTATCTTCCCAAATATTTTTACAATTACTAAATACTTAAAGGACTATTTCCATTTGTTTTTATGTTGGTGAGCTGTTCATACAGAAGGCACTTACGTCAGGAGTCCTAAGCTATTGAAACAGATCACATAAAACTACAGGAGAGGCTTCCCCCTTTACTCTCCTTTTTAAGTGAAGTAAGAGTCTGATATAATTGCCCACGTGCTCAGTAAATGTGCCAAAGTGCAATCTTTTGTTTTTACTATTGAGAATGTTTTATAAACACATGGTGATCAGCATTCTCTGACTTTGAGAAATATTAACTGCAAAATTGGCAGCAAGCTTCAACATTTGCAAAAATCCATATGTTCATTAAATTATTTGTGGGCTTTTGTTGTTGGCTTTTTCTTGCTGTTGTTACTGCTTGCAGTTTTTGAAGGCAGTTTCTGTATCTTTTCTTCTCAAGGCCTTTGGGGTCCTTTAGAATTTTAATTGAAATACGGTAATCCATTTTCTTTGCTAAAATTCATTTTTGTAAGTCAAGATTTTAGAACTTTCCCTGAGGTTTGTAAGAGCCGTAGGAGTTGAGATTTAAAACTTTTTTCATTGTTCAGCAGTTTAGCTCAATTTGTAAAACACATAAGAACTGTGATTCATTATTGTCCTTTAATGACTAGAATATGTCGATTTTAGTAGATATAAAAGATAATCTTTCAGGATTTGGCATGATGAAGTCACAGGACTAGAAGAGACCTGGTAAGATTATCTAGTTGAATATTTGTCTTCAGATCCTTTAGGACCACCCCAGAGAAATAAAACTTTGTTCTATTTTTAAAGCTCTCTCCTAGAGATGTTTTTCTTCCTTGACAACAATTTATCATGTAGCAATCTTTATTTCCGTTTTATAGATATATCTTTCCTTATTGCCTTATTTTTTTCTCAGATTCCTTCACACTCATTAGACAATTTCAGAACCACCACTGCAGATCATTTGGTGCTACCATTTCTATTCTATGGACAAGGACATTGAGCCATAGGAGTTAAGTGGCTGGCCCCAATCATTAGAGATGTGAGTCACATTTGGGAGTGAGAACACAGAGCCACAGCCTTCATTCCTGAGCTGTTTCCTCAACTCTGCATTTTTCTTTAACAAATCAAAAAGCAAAAGCAAAAACAATCGCATCTGAGAGACCAAACAGTGGTAATCAGATGTGCACAAGCCAATGGCTACTGTGGAAAGAGTTCAACCACCTACAGAGCAATGTCCATCTGTGCTTGTACAGATACTGAGCTTTCGCTTGGCTCATTTCCTAATCTCACCACAAGAAGATAGAAAGGCAATTGTCAAGAAAAAGGACATGCTTTGCATTGCTGTAACTCCAAACATGAACAAGTGGATTGAGCTACTACCAAAAAGCAAATTCCTTAGTTGATTTGCACCAAGCAGTTCACATGAAACTGGCTGGTTCTATCACTATTGTTCTCGTATCGGTACCACTGGACAGCTTTAATTAATATCAGAAACAGCACAGGAAACATCCTTTAATTATTCCTGTTATGTTTAGAGAAAATGTAGCATACTAAAAACAAAGTAAACTATAAGCCTTTGAACTTGAGTGTTATCTTTGTCCTTTGGCTTGCGAGGGTTTTGTGTTATCGGACATGATAATTTGTTTTCAGTGATAGCCTTGATGAAATTAATTGAGTTTTAGACTAGCATACATTTCCTTTTGCTGATACTTTCACTCTTGGCAAGGTCTTATCTGAGCAGTTGGTCCTGTTCTCGTCTGGTTCTGTCTGCTGAGATTCAATAGCTGCAGGACTGTTGTTGTTTTAAACAAAGATGTTTACTTTTGTTATTAATGTAATATTCAATTCACTTCCCTTTTTTATCCTCCCATAACGCAGAGGCCTACTCCCTTTTTTTGATGGGAGATGACAATTTTGGACTTCATTGCTAAGTTTCCTTAGAAACACCCCATAAGACCTTTCCAAATATATCATCATCATAAGGGGGAAAGCCATTTCAGACACTCCTATCTGTACACTTGGCTTGAAGTCAATTGTTATCTAACTGCTAGGTCCTAAACATTTCCTTTTATTTTGTTTTGCAACTATATTCTTTTTTTCAAACATTAAAGTGCTATAATGCTTATGGGAAAAAAATTAAAATTTAAAATAAGATCTCCTCATCCACATGTTGACATCACCTAGTTTTAGATCATGCTGTGCACTGAATATCATTTTTGAAATTTTTTGCTCATATATTACTATATAATAGATTTTGTACTAAAGAAATAATATGATATTTAGTATTCTGCAATTAGCTTTTGTGTATCTTAATTTGTCTTAGATATCTTCCTAAACATGTTTTAAAAATGTAGTGCCTTATTGATAGAGATTAAGTTCTTCCCAGTGTTTTTGCTATTATACAACAATATGAGTTTATTTGAGCATGAGAAGTAAAGTGTTAATCTGACTTTAATATTTCAAAATAGTATGTTTATTGAGTAATCCATTTTTTTATCATGATTTGAATAGGACTCTTTATGATTTAAGAAATGATATGTATGTCTCCCTAGAAACGATCGTTTGAATCACCTACCACTGTTTACTGTTAAGCTGGGTGTCCCTCAAGCTATACATGAACTACTCATTAACATTTATTCAGTCAGACAACCAATGTTTACATTCTTCCTACCTACCAAACACTTGTGTTGGTTTCTGGGTGTAAAATGGAGAGAGATGTAGCCATGGCTCCCACCTTCATGGTAATGAGCCAGTCCGCACTGAGTAAAGTATAAAGAAATTACAAAAATAGCAATGTCTCCATTCTCTTCTTCTTTTCATTGGTATATTGGGTCTATTTTGGGACTCTACTCTGTCAGACAATCTGTCTATCAGGTGTCAATAATACAGTATTTTAGTTACTTTCACTTTTTATTATGTTTCATATATGATGGAGCTAAAGATTCTTCCTGTGTTCTTCTTTTTTTCTCTTCAGAAAGGTCTTGACTATTTTTACACATTTATACATCCAACAAAGGACTAATATCCATAATCTACAAAGAACTCAAATTAGCAAAAAAAAAAAAAAAAGCAAATAATTTTATCAAAAAGTGGGCTAAGGACATGTATAGACAATTCCCAAAAGAAGATATACAAATGCCAACAAACATATGAAAAAAATGCTTGACATCACTAATGATCAGGGAAATGCAAATCAAAACCACAATGCAGTACCACCTTACTGCTGCAAGAATGGTTATAATAAAAAAATAATAGATGTTGGTGTGGATGTGGTGAAAAGGGAACACTTTTACACTGCCGGTAGGAATGTAAACTAGTACAACCACTATGAAAAACAGCGAGGCGATTCCTTAAAGAACTAAAAGTAGAACTACCATTTGATCTAGCAGTCACACTACTGGGTATCTACCCAGAGGGAAAGAAGTCATTATATGAAAAAGATACTTATGCGTGCGTGTTAATAGCAGCATAATTCACATTGCAAAAATATGGAACCAGCCCAAATGCCCATCAGTCAATGAGTGGATAAAGAAACTGTGGCATATGTAAATATGATGGAATACTACTCAGCCATGAAAAGGAACAAATTAATGGCATTTGCAGCAACCTTGATGGAACTGGAGAATGTTATTCTAAGTGAAGTAACTCAGGAATGGAAAACCAAATATATGTTCTCAATCATAAGTGGGAGTTAAGCTATGAGGATACAAAGGCGTAAGAATGATACAATGGACTTTGGGGACTCAGGGGAAAGGGTTGGGGTGATAAAAGACTACAAATTCGGCTCTGCTCAAGCGAGTGTATACTGCTCACTTGATGGGTGCACCAAAATCTCACAAATCACCACTGAAGAACTTATTCATGTAACAAAATACTACCTGTTCCCCAAAATTAAAAAAAATCACATATTTATAATTTCAAATTAATTTTAGTGGCATTATGTTGAGTTTTAAACAAATGAAAACCTGCTTGAATTTTATTTGGGACTACATTGAATGTATTCATTAAATTATGGAGAGTAGACTTTTTATGTTTTAAAACATGTTAAGACAGGGTTTCAGTTGGGGCCTTTTGGGTGCAAATTGATCTGAGCAAAAATAGAATGTGGCTCCTTAAAGAACTGAAGAAACATAAGATTGGTGCAGTTTGATTTAGGGTCTCAAGTGACAACACAGATCCAGATGTTTTTCATAATTTGGCTTAAGGTAACTCAGTTGTGGCTTCAACCATTCATTCATTCAGAAAATATTTACCAGGTACCTAATACGTGCCAGGAACTACTCTTTTAGTGCTAGAAATATCGTTGCCAATAAGGCAACTGAAGACCTGGCTTCATGAGAATTATATTCTAATGGTTCTCTTTTAGGTGTAAGGCAAGATCAACATGGCTACCTATATTGCTCAGCCTACAGCCTCCTAGGCTCAAGCCCTGTGGAAAACCAAAGATCCTATACCCCAAAGAGTTGGCACATCATCTTGGCCCTGAATTAGCTCATGTAGTCAGAAGTTGGAAATACCGTTATGCTTTTGGCATAATCACCTGCATGTGGGACTCAGAGTGTATCAACCCTTACCAAAGTGTGTGGCCTGAAAGAGGATAGGTACAGTTCAAGGAAATTTAGATTGCTGCATCCCAAACCCTACAAATATCTATTATATGAAATGTTTCTTACATTTTTTTTTAAATTCAGGAGTATTAAATTTCATTAAATGTCGTGTAGGTTTCTGTTGAGAAATTACATCATTTTTCTCTTTTAACTACTTAGTATGGTGAATTATATTGAAAGATATTCCATTATTAAACTTTTCCTCCATTCTTGGAATAAACTTGCTTAGTCATGGTATAATTATATTTAAAATGCATCACTAGATTTCACTTGCTACCATTTTGTTCAGGATTTATGTTTTGATATTAATGAGATTTTTGTGAAGGAGGTTGACAGGGTGTTGGTTTTAGCATTACATAGGCTTTATAAAAAGAATTTGTAAGTTTTTTCCTTGACTACTATATTTTGCTGTTCTTGCATTGCTGTATATTAAGAGAAATAGCTGAGAGTGAGTAATTTATAAAGAAAGGTTTAATTGGCTCATGGTTCTGCAGGCTGTACAGGAAGCATGGTGTTGGCACCTGCCCTGCTTCTAGGGAGGCCTCAGGAAGCTTACAATCATGGTGGAAGGTAACAGGGGAGCAGGCATGTCACATGGCAAAAGCAGGAGTCAGTGAGACAGACGGTGGAAGGGAAGGTGCCAAACACTTTTAAATGACCAGATTTTGTGTGAACTCAGACTGAGAGCTCACTCATTACCAAGGGGATAGCCCAAACCATTCATGAGAGATCCACACTCATGATCCAAATACCTCCTACCAGGTCCCATCTCCAACATTGGGGATTACATTTCAGTATAAGATTTGGGCAGGAACAAATATCTAATCTATATCAACTACATTTTGTAAATGTTTATAGCATCAGACTTACCAGTTTCTAGAAAGTTTGGGGGAAAATGACTGGTACAGTTGTAGCAGGAATATGTTTTTTTTTTAGTGCCCAGCAACTTTTGAGCAACATTTTAATGGTTTGCTGTTTCTCACATTGTGAGTTCTTCATGCTCAAAGTAGAGCTCCTGTATTTTCCAGGTTCTCTTTCAAATGGGAAGCAGACATATGACCTAGATTACATCCATCAAGACTAATGCAACAGTTGGAGGCAGAAGTGAGCACCATGAGGCAGGAACCCATGACCAGGAGTTTGAAGGCCAGGCAGGCTTGTTGGCAGATGCACCTGGAGTCTTCATAGGAAACTGTGGCAAGCCACAGGCAGCAGAGGCATTCTCAATTGCATTGTTCCTGTCTGTGTAACATCCTAGCCTGGTTCTCCAGCCCTCCTAGAGTTCCTGTGAGTTGCCTGATATTTTCTACAAATCTCTTTATGCTTCAGTTAGCCAGTGTGAGTTCTGTTTACATCAAATTGGTAAGTGTTAAGGGAAATAATTGCAAGCAACAGATCCTTAAGGAAATGAGAATCTAGGACTGGTTACTGAGCCAGTTAAAAAATAAAATAAATAAATAAATTTAGGAGTTCCCAAATTCCCAAGTAATCATGCAGGCCATGGAATGGAACATTACCAGTACCCAGAAGCACTTATCTCTGGGCTGTCTCTTCCAAAGAGGTACTCTCCTGACTTCTACCTGAAAAACCTACCAAAGATAGGTTTGCCTTTTAGATTTTATATAAAGGAACTCATCTATATGTATATTCTATTGTGATTAGCCTCTTTTTCTCAATATCATGTTGACCGACGTTGTATATGGCCATATTAAGTGTCACTGTATTGTAGTCCTTTGTATGACTACATCACAGGTATTTTTCTAGTCATTATACCATTGATGGACATGTAGGTTGTTTTTACTCTTAACTGTTATGGATTATGCTGAAATGTACTCTTTTGTACGTGCCTTTTGGTGCATATTTGTGTTTATTTCTTCTGGATATATGTAAATGTAGAAGTGAAATTTCTAGAGCATAGAATATGTTTATATTCAGCATTAAGAGATAATACTAGAGTTTTCTGAAGTGACCATATCAATTTATGGTTTTACCATCAGTGTATAAAAATCCTAGTTGTGCTATATTCTTGCTGACTCCTACCAAGCCACAGTCTTTTGAACTTGTCTTTCTTTCAAAATTTTAGTCATTCTGATGGGTATGTAGTGACAGCTCATCATAGTTTCAATTTGCATTTCTCTGATGACTAATAAGGTAGAGCATCTTTTTTTTTTTTAAATTGTACTTTAGGTTCTGGGGTACATGTGCAGATCATGCAGAATTATTGCATAGATACACACATGGCAATGTGGTTTGCTGCCTCCATCCCCCCGTCACCCACATCTGGCATTTCTCCTCATGTTATCCCTCCCTTGCCCCACCAACAGACCCCAGTGTGTGATGCTCCCCTCCCTGTGTCCATGTGTTCTCATTGTTCATCACCCGCCTATGAGTGAGAACATGTGGTGTTTGATTTTCTGTTCTTGTGTCAGTTTGCTGAGAATGATGGTTTCCAGATTCATCCATGTCCCTACAAAGGACATGAACTCATCGTTTTTTATGGCTGCATAGTATTCCATG
>CAUYLG010077558.1:0-77487 GCA_963573385.1 Cacajao melanocephalus
TCTAGTAAGAGATTTGTGGCGGTTGGGAGGTGAGAACAGTGTATTAGGAAGGACACTCCCCCACAACTGCTCCAATAAAAATTTTAAGACAAAAAAGTCACAAATCCAGCTGCAAGGCAGTGTGTGTGTGTGTGTGTGTGTAAGCAGGGTAAGGGGATGAAGAGAGGCACTCAGTAGGGTAGAGAGTGCCAGGATGCTCCGGGCATTGCCACCATTTCCCTCTGCCTTTTTTTTTTTTTTAATAGACAGAGTCTCACTCAGTTGCCCAGGCTAGAGTGCAGTGGTGTGATCTTGGTTCACTGCAATCTCTGCCTCCCAGGCTTAAGTGATTCTCCTGCCTCAACCTCCCAAGTAGCTGGGACTACAGGCGTGGACCACCACGCCCGGCTAATTTTTGCATTTTTTTGTAGAGACGGGGTTTCACCATGTTGGCCAGGCTGGTCTCCAACTCCTGACCTCAGGTGATCCACTTGCCTCGGCCTCCCAAAGTGCTGGGATTACAGGTGTGAGCCAGCGTGCCCGGCCCCACTCTGCCTGGCCCCACTCTGCCCTCTCTTGAGAGGCAAGGCATTTTCTATACAGGGATGAGAAAAAGTTAAACTTATAGAGTTAGAGTTGCTCAAATCACAACTGAGAAACTATGTAAATTTTAGTGACAGGGCTGTAATCATTAGGTAATGGCAAGGACACAAATCCCAATCTTCACAGTCCTTGTGGGGAAGGGGTGTGACACTGCATCTCCCTGCCACTCTGTTTCATATATAGAAACAATTATAGAAATGACATATTACCATCTTTCCATAAGCAAAGCAGGTTTGACGCCAGTGAAATGATATCTCCTAGCCAAGGTCCAATGGAACAGATGAAGCCCAGTACCTCTGATCCATGCTAATGCTGCTAATTCTGCTCTGTGTAAGGTACATCAAGGGAATTTTCAAGAAATGCCAACTACCAGAAAATATCCCACACCCTCCAGTCCAAAAGACAGCCGTACACCTCAAGCCAGAGGTGAAGACTTCTCTACTCCACAAACCATCAGACTAAGTCACCCACCAGCCATTGTGCTCCATGGTTAGCTCACTACTCCCAGATACAAGACCTCTTTCCTGACGTAAATGACCCTTTCTCCTCTGTCACCTCTGCAATGAGGAGTCATTGTTTGGTTAAGCCACTAAACTCAAATGAAAATTGGGCATGAGAAGAGTAACTCCACACATGAAAGACTTGTCAAACAGTGAATGAGGAAGCAAGATCCTTCACAGTAGTACCTCATATGAAAACACCATGGGGGGAAGCAGAGGGCATACTGGGGAGAACATGCTCAGAGGCATGGCCACTTTTCTGGAAGGAGTCTATGTCCAATTGAGAAGATAATTTCAGACCTTTTGCTCCAGTCTCCTTTTCCCTGGAATGTTCCAGAACCAATCAATCTTTCCCTCCTTTTAACTGCAGCCCCACATACTGCATCCTAAGCCTACTGCTATGGACCTGCTGGGAGAAAAGCTTCATGAGCTTGGTTTCTGATAAGGCGGGCCAGCCCAAATGCTACAACTCAGCTATTAGGGCAGACAGGATACACTGATTTCCTTTTCCCGGCCCTATAATGCCATACCCCGAGGCTCCTCTGGCAGGTGGAAGGCAGGTTTACCATCCTCCTCTTTTTTCCCCACTAACGACAATATGGTGGTGGCTGTTTCATCACTAATTTGTCCCTCAAATCACCAGGAAGTCACATGGCTATCTAGCTGGAAGTCCCTGGCAGCAGAGGAAACAATTTCAACTTTTTTTGTTAAGCATCTCCGTCTCTGGGATAAGCTGTTTTCTGGTCACAGTCTGGCTTGGCTGGCTCATCTCATGTGCTGGAGAGCTAGGTTTTCAAACTGTAAGATGATTAGGTCAAGATGCTCTGGTAGGGACATTCTTCAGCTGCTGAGAAGATGAATGAAAATTCAAGTATGTTTTCTTGTCAACCTGAGTGTTCACTCAGAATGACACCGAGTTTGGCTTCTCTTCTGGGTGCTGCAGATCAAACTCTTTCCACTGAGAATGTCCTCTGGACCCATGTTCTCTCTGAATGGCTTGGCTGGCCCCATCCCCCTCAAAACAGATAAAAGTAAAATCCCCAATATAACCAGACACAATATGCATCTGCATGTTTTTGTTTTTGTTTTTTTTAAAAAAAAAAAACTAAAAGTGCAATAAAGTCAGTTTTCTTTCCTTTGCTCAGAACAATTTTCATTGTCCTACTACCACCTGGAGAAAAAGAGTTTGTCAAGAAAGCTAAGAACGCCAACATACACGGACAGTAGACTGCAGATTGCTCACAGCTTGTGTCCTACAGTGTAACTTCACAGGAGGGAGGGAAGAAGGAACTGAACCCCATGGCCAGCTGGGATGAATGCTGCACAGGCACAGAGGGAGAGGAAACCATACTGCCAGGCACACCGGAGACACAGAGAATTTCTTCTCCAGCCTAGGTTTGCCATTTTCCTCCTACCTTCTTGGCCTTACCCCCAGCCTCTTGATCTCCTTCTGCAGACAAAGCCTGGAGCTCACTAGATTTTATGCTGGAGAGGGTTGGGGGGGGCGGCGGATAAAAACCAGGAGTAAACTAAGAGGAGGAAGAATAGTAGTCCTTGAGTTTTTGTGAATGACACCTTCACTGTAAACAATGGGAAGGAGAGTCAACCAGGAAGCCCTATGGGCAAGCAGTGGAGGAACAGCAGCTCTGGGACCTGCTCAGAGCCTTAGGTAGGCAGGGATGGCCAGTGACCCACTAGGCCCTGGCTACCCACACTGGCTCCTTCTGGGGGCATCTGTTTTCTTCTTTTTGGTTTGGATATCCACCCTCCCCCAAAGAGGAGTCCCTTCCAATGAGAAATGGCAGGAGCTGCAGGTACAATTGAGTCAGAGTCCCCAGGGCCTGAGGACTCCTGGGAGGCACTGGTCACTTGTGGCGCTGAGCAGTCTTCTTCCTTTTCCTCTTAAAGAAACAGCAGCACCTGGAGCACAAGGAACATTGCAAGTCAGTGCGGGAGGCCTGCAGCTTCCAGCAGACTTCTGCCTGCTTCTGCTTACTGCAGGGGGTGGGATTTTCCCCCTGGCACCCACCCATAGGGACCGCCCACCATCTACAGTGCACGCACTGGAGGCAGTGGGCAGTGTCTGCCAGGAAAGCCAAAGGAAATAGCTGCTTGACTTTAATCTGTAGTCACCCTACCTAATTATCAAAATGGTTCTGAAATAGGGATTACTGGAAGGAGGATGAAGAAGGCTTCTTTTGTAGTTTAGCACCCAACCCAGATGCCTCACCTTATCAAGAACCAAGACTGGGGGTCCTCAGGGCTGCATAAAAATAGTCTACACTGTCTACTCCTTGATACCGAGGGCACAATTATTTAATGCAACTCACTGACCAGAGGTCAGGGAGGCTAAATTAAGGCAAACAAATCCCATGATAAGTATGATGTCTGGAACTCTGGGAGGATCTTAGCATGTTACCAATGAAGGATTAACGATTCTCTCCATCCCCCTCTCTGCCCTCACCCAAGTACCCAAAGTAGGCAGAAGCAGCCCTGACTCTAATAGTAACTGTGAGCCACATCTCCTGACTGACATCAGAACAGCTCCCCTTTTCATTTGGAGTGGACCACTGCCATAATCCAGGAGGTGACCATTGGGATGCCCGCATTCCCTAAACTGGGGACCCCCCAGTTTAGCTTCCTGATACTGCTGCTGTGCCAGATGGGGTTTATAAACTGCCCCTGTCTAGGATGGAGTTGGTGTTTGCTCCTTTATGAGTCCTCCAAGTTCTGCTCCCTGGAGACTAGCCACAGTTCTGGCACATCCCTAAGTCTGAGAATCCTACCTCCTCACTCCTGTCTTTAGAACAGGAGGCATCATTCTTACTCAGGCAGTCCAAAAGTGGGTGATGAGTGCAAGGTGCACAAGATATGTCCTTTCCAGGGAGCTGATATATGGGGAATGGAAATGTAAGGGACAGAAGGTGGTGGATGAGTCAAAGATGCCAGATGATAGAGGGCAGTAAAGTTGGAAGTATAGCTCAGACTTGCCAGACCCCTGAAAGAAAAGCTTTTCTGAGAAAACTATATTTGAGTCTCTTGCCTAATCATTGCAGGAGTAATGCCAGCAATATTCATATGGAAATAAAGACTGTCACTTCCCATACCCCTCCACTATAGCCAAGATTCCCTCTCTGTTTAGATAGACTCCTTGGTATTCCTACATCCAATGGACTAGTTATCAAAAACTGGAGAAAATTTCTAAGAATGCAGAAACAAACACTGACACAGACCATGATGGAGTTTAATCATATCTGAATGAATCAAACATGAAAATTTTAGAAATAGGAATTTCTTAAGAGGGTCTTTGGAAAGATTTTCTCTGAAAGTATCAATTACATTTGTGAGGTACTATTAATGGATGCAAATATAATCACTAAGCAAAGTGTCATATGTATTTGGAAACTGTAAATTCTTTTACATAAAAGTGACCAAGATTTTTGATTGTTAAAAATAATTCTCAGTGGAAACCCTAGGTAAGAATTCAAGAACAAAGTGTCTTTCTTTCCCCCCCTCCCTTCCTTCCTTCCTTCCTTCCTCCTTCCTTCGACAGTCTCACTTTCTTTCTCCCTTTCTTTCTTTTCTTTCTCTCTTTCTTTTCTTTTTTTCTCTCTCTCTTTTCTTTCTCTCTCTCTCTCTCTCTCTCTCTCTCTCTTTCTCTCTTTCTTTTTGACAGAGTCTCACTCTCTCACTCAGGCTGGAATAGCACGATCTCTGCTCACTGCAACCTCCACCTCCTGGGCTCAAGCAATTCTCCTGCCCTAGCCTCCCGAGTAGCTGGGATGACAGGCACCCACCATCATGCCCGGCTACTTTTTTATATTTTTAGTAGAGATGGGATTTCACCATGTTGGCCAGGCTGGTCTCAAACTCCTGACCACAAATGATCCACCTGCCTTGGCCTCCCAAAGTGCTGGGATTACAGGCATAAGCCACCATGCCTGGCCCAAATGGTGTTTTTCTGTATGTATGTTTTAGAAATCTTGGACATTTTCCAAGATGAATGTCCTGAAATTAATAATAAAAGAAGCAAATTAAATCTCTATTTCAATAGACTTACCTCTTTTCTTCTGAATCCTGATTTTCAAAGGCATTACTAATTTTAAGTCAACTTCTTAATCTTTTTGGAGGATGCTAAGATGATGATTTTGTGTTTTTAAGAAAGCAATTTTAAAAAGTTTAAAATATTGTTTAGGTCAATTTCAAACTTTACAATGACTTCTCTTTTACCTCCTCCAAGGCAAGTCATAAGAATTAATGTCTACTTACAAGCATATCATAACTGGATGTGCAATGCTGAACCCATCTGACTAAAAGGGAGTGTGAGCTGTGGTTCAAAGGAGTTGGAATATTTCAAATTTAGAGCCCTGGATTAATCTTTGCTAGTTATTGTGGTTAAAGCTTCAGCAGTGGTAAAGGCTTTTTAATAATTCTACCTACAAGAAAGCAGGCCCCACAATGTGTTCTTCAATTCTTTGGTGTCTGTGGTACCTACTAGCAATAGGATCTATTATAATGGGTCAGAATCTAGACCAAGTCCACTGACTAACTCCATTCAGATATGTTACTCTCAGAAGAGAATGAAGGCAGGTGATGGACTCTTCATGGCTTAGGTTTCCTTCCAGTTGATTCTTTGACTGTTTAGATGACTAGAAGTTCTCAACATGCTGGAGTCAAAATCGATCCAAGTCTCCCTAGTCACAAGCCATCTAGTGCTCTTCCCCGAGGCCTCTGACCCACTACCTTTTCCACACAGCTTTCTTATTATGTTCTGGCTCTCTCTCTTCAGCTATTCCCCTGCTATGTTCCTTTTCTCTGCTATACGTGTACATTCTTCCTTTCTTCTAATACTTAACTCAAGTCCTACAGTGTTTACAAGGACTTCTTTGACCATCCTGTCCATAGTCACCTCTTGGCCCCTCAGCCTCTCAAGGGCAATAATTTAAATGTCCTGGAGAACTTCTTGTCCTTTCGTGTGTATGTCTTGTCTCTTCAGCTAGGTGGTACCTATGCTCTTTGAGACAAATTTTGTGACCCGCCTTCCGCCCTGCTAGAGTTCCAAGTATAGGGTTGGATGAGCATATAGGAGGCCTTAGAGCATCTGCAGTAAGGATCATGTGACTGACACCTCACAGGAAAAAACAGACCACCACAATATCGAATTACACAGACACAAATTTGCAAAACAAATAGCCCAAATGCACTCTTTGATCCCCTAAGACTATAAATCTGACCTCCACAAAACCCAGTTGTTTTATTTAATACATTCCTGTCCCTAAGGAAGCCCCTGTAGGCAATCTGGCTTAGTTAGGGTTCAGAAACCAGTGCCCAACCCACTCACTTGAGACAAATAGAAACATGGCAGTCATGAAGTCTAGCAGGGTGTTACTTCATGTAGAATATGACTCTATGTGTGCAGACAATGTAGGAGAGTTACAATTCCAGACTGCAACAGACCAACAAGTTCAGGAGCACCTGGAAGGTCACAGGCAAGAGAGCGGGGGAAGGGCTCTGTCTTGTAGCAAGAATGTTCCTCACCACACATAGATTCTTTAGGGTTTCTCCTTCCATATACTCCATGTCATTCCTAAAAATACATTCCAGGAACCTTTTCCAGGAGTGGAAAAGACAGGCTCCAATATATCAATTAGCTGAGTCAGCCCTTGGCCTACTAAACTCTCATATAGGAATAAAGACAATAAACAAAAACAAAACAATTCTCAAAACAACAACAACAAAACATTCACCCCTCCCTGAAGAAGGAGTTCCTCGTTTTTTGAGGTTCCTATTCTAAAGATGGAAGAGCCAACTGAATTAAAAAAAGTCAGATTTTCCCAAAGCAGCCAATTTTCCAGGTTACAGACCACGTTGCAAAATGTAAGATTATCCAGTAACAACTCACTATCCTTGTGGCTATGAGTAAACACAACTGCTATGTAAAAACTGATATAGCAACCTTGCCCTTTTACCTCTGTCCCTCTCCAAATCTGGTTATATTAATTTGGGAGAAAATTCACTCAGCTAAAAATAGATAATTTTGGATACTGTGGGATACTGTAATGTCAGGAGGAGGCAGCGATAAGGTGGGTTTGAAAGAAGGAATAGATTAATTCCTGGGTCCAGGCCTGCCCCATCCCCACCTTATGGATCTAGATCCCCAGTCAGGGTGGTTATGGCAAAAGGAGTCCTATGGAAGTCACTGAATGTTCCTAAGGCATTTTGTTTGGCTTTGCCAATCCCAGCCTAGTCTGGTCCGCTCCCCTTGCAATGGACTGGAGAGAGGGACTCACCACAGGTTGAGCATTTTCAGGCAGCTACAGAGTATATAAAGAGAAAAACACAGAAAGGAAGAGAGAGAAAGAGAGATATTAGTCCACAGAGGTGAGATGAAAGCGACTCCCTGTGAGCCATGCAAACATGCAGTATGTGTCTGTGTTTAGTTTCTTCTTCTGTCAAGGTAGGGTGAGTAGGCCCAGGCCACTTGGTCCCTACGTTAAAGTGGAGGGTTCGGACAGGAGCCTGACAGAAGCATCAAGGTGGGAGCTGGATCTCAGGGGTAAGGCAAAACAGAAAGAGTTGGTGGGAGCTCCAGGGTGGCTTTCCTGGGCAACTTCTAGGAAGGCAGCAGGGGAAAAAGCAAATGACCCTGCCTGTAAGAACTCAATCAAGCACCAGGGGTGAACCATTTTTGTTCCCACATGAAGTCTCACTGTACAATATTAAGCTAACTTCCCAAATTTTCTGAGGGAAAAAGAAAGTCCCTAGCCTTTGTATAAGTCCAACATGCCTGATTAAAGCAGCTAACAGCTCTTCCTCTAGAGTGGGAGAGAAGGTTTAAGCGACGCTTACTTTATCTTATTAGAAGATGAATCAGAGGGAGGAGGGTCACTGCTCTGTATTAAGGTGTAACTGCCAGAGAAGGACCTAAATTCTACTCTTGTTAATGCTCAGGAGAAATGAGATTCACATTTGTTAAATTATAGCTGAAGTCTGGATAATCAAAAATTCCTGTATTCTAACAAAAAACAATCAAAAAGCTGCCTGCCCTCACCACCCTTTTAACCATAAACAAGGACATATGTCCTGGAGCTAGAGAAAAAGGGAATTCAAATGTTCATTTTGTACACAGAACAAAAGCCAAGACCCTGTTATTTATTTCCACCCTTACACTGAACAAGCTGGGTGAGGAACCCAAAATCAAAAGCCTGTAAGTGAAGGTTTCACGCGGTCTCCCCAGTACTGAGGTGCGTCTCAATATAAGCATCAGCCCCCTCTACCCCACAAGCAGGCTGCATGAACAACTGCATCACAGCTGCGTGCAATGAGGGGCTGTTTGGAACACCTCGTGCTTCTCTAGCTGTGACTTCTTCCCATGAAAATGATCAACCAGGTGGACATAGGGCTACCTTTTCCTTGTCTCCACACACAAAGGCGAAGAAGAATAACACATGGCTGGGCACTGACAATTCTCTGGGCAAGGTGGACTGGCAGCCCATGAAATCACTAAATCCCCTAAGCCAGGAGCTTTGGGATGACATATGGTCAAATATAATTGCTCCTCTATGCTTTCTACACCTTTCAGAAGGTCCAAACCTGAAGCTTGTGGCAAAGAGGCACACTTGTCCTTTTTGCTAAATGACAAGACTTTAAACTCTCCTTACATTCTAGAGGTTAGATTACACCAATACAGAATACACCAGATTGAAATCTCTATGTGAATGAGCCCATATCTTACACACAGAACACAAATACCACACTCACATACACAATTAGTATACACATTTACCAAAATGAGATGAGATGAATGGGTCCAAAAGATAAACCTGCATAGGGCATAAGACTAAAACCCATTTGATTATCGCATTCAAAGTATATTATTAAATCCAAAGCTAAACTTCTAGCCTTCAAAGTAACAGCCACAAATGTGAATTGAGAATGGGGTCGGAGCTGAGAACAGGTATGGCCATCCTTCAAGCCCTGACAATGTTTAGATCAGACCATGCTTAGTACAGTAGTTCTTAACACTGGCTACACATTCGAGTGACCTGAACTTTTTTTTCTTTTTCTTTTTTCCACTGCAACAGTCTACCCAAATGAGATGACCTGAACTCTTAACATTCTTGATGCTCAGGCCACATTTCAATAAATTAAATCAGAATCCCTGGGGCCAGACTCAGACATTTGTATTTTTTAACATGCACCAGGTGACTCCAAAGTGCAGCCAGCTGAAAGCCCGGAGGGTGGGAGTAACATATTGTTTATTTTAGAGAATGTAATTTTGTATGAAAATCGAAAAAATTGTGAGTACCATTAATATCTCCATAGTCCTTGAGAATAGAAAGCATGTTTCCTAACTAAAATGGTCTTTTCCTGGCAGATCCAGCAAAACCCTCACTGCCTTATGTATCAGTGCCTTATACAAGCTGGGAGAAGAGCTCTGAAGCTACCTACAATTAGCAGGGGCTCAACAAGAGAGAGTCAAGTCATCCTCATTCACTTTTGATCTATTGGATAGGACTCCTCAAGCTCTGGTTTTCCAAGCAAAAAACTTTTTTTTTTTTTGAGACAGAGTCTCCCTCTGTCACCAGGCTGGAGTGCAGTGGCACAATCTCAGCTCACTGCAACCTCTGCCTCCTGGGTTCAGGCAATTCTCTTGCCTCAGCCTCCCGAGCAGCTGGGATTATAGGCACATGCCACCACACCCAGCTAATTTTTGTATTTTTAGTAGGGACGGGGTTTCACCATTTTGGCCAGGATGGTCTCTATCCCTTGATCTCGTGATCTTCCTGCCTTGGCCTCCCAAAATGCTGGGATTACAGGCATGAGCCACTGTACCCGGCCAAAAATGTTTTTTTTTTTTTTTTTTTTTTATACAGGGTCTCACCTTTTGCCCAAGCTGGAGTATAGTGGCATGACCACACCACACAGCACCCTCCACCAACCAATTATCTGGGACTACAGGTGCACACCACCATGGCCAGCTAATTTTTAATTTTTTTGTAGAGATGGAGTCTCATTATGTTGCCCAGGCTAGTCTCAAACCCCCAGACTCAAGTGATCCTCCTCCCTCAGACTCCCAAGTGCTAAGAGTACAGGCATGAGCTACCACACCTGGCTGGAAAGGACTTCTTGAAGGCAAAGTGAGCTCAACAAAAAGACTGGCAGGGCTTGGCACAGTAGTTCATGCCTGTAATCTCAGCACTTTGGGAGGCTGAGGCAGGAGAATCACTTGAGCCTGGGGAATAGAGGCTGCAGTGAGCCATGATTGTGCCACTGCACTCCAGCTTTGGCAACAGAGAGAGACACTATTTCAAAAAATAAATAAATTTTAAAAATGGGCAGGAGACCAGGGAAATAGGCAGGAAAGACAACAATACAAAGTGTACCTGAAAGGAGGAAGAATGCAGGTCTCAGTGGCATCTCACTAACTTACACTCATAGGTATAAGCGTGTTCTGGCTTGTATTAAGCTACTTGGGGGATCGTGAGACTACTTAGGTACAATATCACTATAAATAGGTTGTCTGCTTCAGAAAAAAAGACACTGGGATATCTTGAAGGTTCTCAAAGGGCTCACAAGAAAGGTCCTCCATATCAGGGATAGCAGCAGTTACTGACTCATGGTGTCTCTGTCTCTCCCTACCTGGTATCTTCCTGGAGTCTAAATCTGGATCTAAATTTGAGATGTGGAAAAATGGGAAAAAAGTGGTACAAATGCTGCTTTTGCAGCAGAATTGGAAGTTAGTTCACCTTTCACCCCAGATTTTAAGAGTTTAAACACAGACCATGCAGTGCACCAAGGGGCTGGTGGTATGGGTAGGGCAAGACAAACACATGCAAGAGAAGCAGAAAGGGGCATGGGGCAACCTCCTTACCTTCCTGAGATTAGTATGACCTCCATTGTTTCCCCACACTCTCATTCACAGATGCAGACTATAATATTTTTCTTGCCTGACTTAAGTCTCTCTGAAGCCAGAATCATTTGGGAGTGAACAAAATGGTCCTAAAATCCTTGTTCCATGACTGTAAATCCAGTTGTTAGCCCACAATCAGAAATCGAATGCTATTCAGCATGGCCCATGATTTAACAGCAGATTTTTCTCTATATCTCATACAGAGCAAGAAGCTCCACAGCCCCAAGAGGCTCATGGCTACTATCTATTGTAGCTCTGATCACATGATTCTTTCGGTTCGCTGTACCTTTTTCATGTGAACTAGAAAAATGTGATTGTCTTCCCTGAAATCACGGCTAAAGAAGGGCAGCAGCAGCCTTAAGGTACCATGCAAAAATTAAAACAGTTAAGGAAGAAAGCTGTGGTTACAAGCATGAGGAATCCAGTCTGAGATGAGCAGCATACAGAGAGGAAGAGACAGAAAAGATTTTTCAACTCATGACTTAAGATCCCCCTTGAAAGATGTACGTACTTAGCTTCCTCCACTACCTCGACCTCGGCATGAGCTGTGATTGGTGCATTGGAGTGGGCTCCCGTGGGATCATCAACATTCAGCTCTCCATTGGTTGAGCTAACCACCTGAAACAGAAAGACAAAGTGTGTGACAGGCACCACGGCAATAGAAATCTCTTGCCAGCAGCAAACAAGGTCCCTAAGGGAGATCTAGTTTCTAGCGTAGGCACTAAACAGGCAGTGTCCGGATTTTTTTTTTCCTGGGTTAAGGGATCAATTTAGGGAAGGTTCCCAGGCCCGTATCACGTGAGAACACTAAAATCAATGATGTCATCATATAATGATGATAATAACTTCCATACTGAGTACCTACTCTGTGTCAGGCACTCTGCTACATTGTGTAAGTTTAATCCTTACAAATCTTATGAAATAGGTCTTTTTACAGATGGAAACACTAAGAAATGACTTAACCAAGGCTTAAAGTTAATATCTGTGGAGTTCCATGAGGAAAATTTTTCTAAACACATAGATTCTTTCATATTGCAAAAATATACACATTATTAAGTTAAAAATAACTGCGGCCAGGTGCGGTGGCTCAGGCCTATAATCCCAGCACTTTGGGAGGCCGAGGCAGGTGGATCATGAGGTCAGGAGATCGAGACTATCCTGGCCAACATGGTGAAACCCTGTCTCTACTAAAAACATAAAAATTAGCCGGGCATGGTGGTGCATGCCTGTAATCCCAGCTACTCAGGAGGCTGACGCAGGAGAATCGTTTGAACCAGGGAGTTGGAGGTTGCAGTGAGCTGAGATCATGCCACTGTACTCCAGCCTGGTGACAGAGGAAGACTAGGTATCAAAATAAATACATAAATAAATAACTGCATGGCTGACTTCTAAACGTAAAAATCATTTGGCTCCCTTGAATGTGATCGGTGAAGTCTACTTCTCTCAGTTTATTATGCTATAAATTATACAGACTCAGTGAAGATATTGAAAGAAAAAGTTCTAAAAACGAAGTCAACCGTGGGCACCAGAAACTAGAAACACACTTTCCTTCAGAAATTTCCTCATGGCTTTGAGCACTGGTTTGAAGTTACACAAATAACAAGACTGCCACATCCTCTCTGGCAAGAGGGAAGATGGTAAAAAAACAATCTCCCTTGGAAAGCCAGTCTTATTTCAGTTATCTTTATTTCAGGTTCACTGTCATCCCACTTGTCACTGATGGTCCCCGAAATGTAAGTGATGGCTGTCTGTCACTCCTGTCATCTGGTTAATGTGGACCCGATCAGGCTTCTCTTGCTTGTGTAGCTGCTTCTGCCACCTGGTTTCATTTCCAGCACATGATTCCTGTTTATGTGGGTGCTGGGAAGTGGGAAAAGGGACCCCACTGCTGGACAAACCACTCTGCTGTTAAAGACCTTGGCTGAAACATGGGAGAGAACCACAAAATAGGATGAACAGTTTGGATATCATACACCCTTGGATAAGTACTTCCATCTATTTGAGACTGTTTCTTATAGGTTGATGAAAGAATCATACAAGAAGATGTATGAGACTGCCTAGTATAATACCTAGTGTAAATAAGGGAAGCAGCATAGCGTAGAAATTGCCATAATCAGCCCTAAGTTTGAACCCCAGCTCCACCACTTACTTGCTGTAGGTCCTTGGGCAAGATTCTCAATCTATGCCTGAGCTTCCTAATCTGTAAAATGAGAGAACAATGCTGCTTACCTATGGCGTTTACTGTGCAGACAACCCACAGAAAGTGCTTAGTCCAGTACCATGAGACATGGTAATAGCTCAATAAGTGGTCATCTTACTGTTACTCTCTGTCCATAACTGTTTATTCTTATCTGCCTCTAGCTCAGGGGTCCTCACCAGCAGCTAATCCACGAAAGTTTCCTGATTAGTCATAAAGAGGAGGGTGGGAGGAAGTATTTAGTACAAGTAGCCTTTGGGACAGATAGGGTGAATATTACTTACTAGCAATCTATATCCATCATTATTTCTAAACAAGAAATAATTATTGTTCTCATTAATAACACTTTTTTTTTTGAGACAGAGTCTTGCTCTGTTGCCCAGGCTGGAGTGCAATAGCACGATCTCAGCTCACTGCAACCTCTGCCTCCCAGGTTCAAGTGATTCTCCTGCTTCAGCCTCCCGAGTAGCTGAAATTACAGGCATGTGCCAATGTGCTACCATGCCTGGCTAATTTTCGTATTTTTTTTTTTTTTTAGTAGAGATGGGGTTTCACCATATTGGCCAGGCTGGTCTCAAACTAATGACCTCAGGTTATCTACCCACCTCAGCCTCCTAAAGTGCTGGGATCACAGGCATGAGCCACTCACTGTGCCCAGCCTTCAACTCAATCTTAATAAAAGATTTTTTTTTTAAACACAGGGAGACTTATAGATTAAACGGGATTAAAAGAGACTAAGACATTGAAAAAGACTAATGAGGTATACTGCATTGGTTAAGGCAATGCATGAACCTTGATTAAATCCTGGACACTACAATATTAATTCTGGGGACAACTGGAATTAGGTGGAATGTGATATGGACTATATATAACATATTATGAAATTAACTTTCTTAGAATGTCTTTGTTCTTAGAAGATACAGGCTGAAGAATTTTGGGATAAGGTATAATGATGTCTGCAGCTTACTTTCATATGGTTTAGCAAGCAAACACACACACACACATACACACACTCTCTCACACACAGAATTAAAGCAACTATGGCAAAATCTTAATAATTGGTCCAATGAGGTTAAAGATATTTAAGAGTTCATTGCATTTCCCTCCTGATTTCTTTGTAGAGTTGAAATTTTCACTACAAAAGTTGGGGAAAAAAAAAAAACAGCAAAAACAAAAAGTTGAGGGAAGAGGGAATATGGATTGGAAAGCCACAGCTCCTCACTCTAATACTATCCTGTTAATTTCCTCAGTGCTTCATTTGCTTCCTGTGTACATATTCTGGCTACACACCAGTGACAATACTGGTAAGATCATTCTGTGAGCACAAGGGTTACAGGAGAAAACATAGTAAGATTCTAGTGGACAGTTCAGGACTAGACAAGATGTTCAATAAAATGTCTTGGCTTCTACTCACATGAATGAAACATTAGTAAACATCACCACTGAGAATTACCTGGTGACTCTGGATAATGGGGCCTGCTCACAGCACTTCACATGGCTTATACTTTCTAATTTCTCCTCGCTACAAATTGCCATTTGGGCCATAAGCACTGTCCCTTAGGCAATTTAAGGAATAAGAAGTTATCCCCATTTTACAGACTAGACATCTTGTCTGTATCAATGAGCATCTGGTCTCAAATGAATGAGGCATAAGTAGAACCTCCAGTTCTCTACTCTTAAACTTAATTGTATCAAAAACATACCTAGGACTGAAAGGCTACAAATCTGGGCCTTTATAGCATTCACTTAATTATTTCACATTGGAGGTCCAGTATGTCAAACTACTGAACGGCTGCCTGGATGTGCAGTGGAACAAACACCGTGTAAGTGACAGAAGAGTTGGATTCTAGGCCTTGTTCCACCATTAAAATCCTCTGTGAGCCCTGTTTTCTAATTCTGTAAGACAAGGCCAATGACCATAATCCCATCAACTTCATAAATATGAAGGGAATTAAATACAATTATGTTTAGAAAAGAGATTTGAAAAATTATAAAGAATCTTATGAATGTAACAAATTATTTTTATTTTTTTAAATTTTTTAATTTTTTTGTTGGGGGGAGATGGAGTCTCACCCTGTCACCTAGGCTACAGAGCAGTGGCGTGATCTCGGCTCACAGAAACTTCTGCCTCCTGAGTTCAAGCGATTCTCCTGCCTCAGGCTCCTGAGTAGTTGGGACTATAGGCATGCATCACCACACCTGGCCAATTTTTGTATCTTTTAGTAGAGACAGGGGTTCACCGTATTGGCCAGGATAGTTTTGAACTCCTAATCTCAAGTGATCTGCCCTTCTCGGCCTTCCAAAGGGCTGGGATTACAGGCATGAGCCACCGTGCCCAGCTGTTATGTTTTTTCTATTAAATTTTTAGTATAACTTCATTATAAAAGATAATAAAAATTAAGCTTCCTTATAAAAAGCTTTATTTGCGGCCGGACAAGGTGGCTTACACCTGTAATCCTAGCACTTTGTGAGGCCAAGACAGGCAGACTGCCTGAGCTCAGGAATTCAACACCAGCCTGGGCAAGATGGTGAAACTCCATCTCTACTAAAATACAAAAAATCAGCCAGGCGTGGTGGCAGGTGCCTGTAAAATCAGTTACTCAGGAAGCTGAGGCACGAGAATTGCTTGAATGCAGGAGGTGGAGGTTGCAGTAAGCCAAGATCGCGCCACTGCGCCCCAGCCTGGACAACAAAGTGAAACTCTGTCTCAAAAAAAAAAAAAAAAAAAAAAAAGCTTTATTTGCATATTCAAATAGACATTTATTTTGCTTTAATCACTATTAAAATTAATCCCTCATTACTCTGAGTCTACCAAACAAGACCAATTAATATCTTACAGCATTACCCATGAGAAAGACTAAGGTAAAGGACTGTTTTGACGTTCAGACCTGGTAATATCCCTTTTAGGAGTCTCAATAATTTGAGTTATTAGTTTCATTTCTCAAAATGTCACTGTGAGGAGAAATCAGAGCTGTGTGTCAAAGGAAACAGTACTTTGACTCATGTGTCATTCTAAGTTTATGTCTTTACTTGTCCTGAACATTTCTAAAAACTCCCTCCCTAAACATTTTAATTTGGACAACTTTAGAGGAATCTTTTTGAAAGCGAAAATATATTATCTTCTTGCATTTAGGCCTTCCACATGTAAAAGATAAAAGATCTGTGGAAAAACTGGAAGGATGAGAACAGTGGGGGTCTGCCCATTAAATATGTTGGAACAGGAGTCTCCATATGCCTTATCAGAGCAAACTTTTCTTAAATTAGCATTCTGCACTCCCTCCCAGGGTCATGATGTCTGCAAGTCACCCAGGTTAGGCCAAGCATGATTTTCATTATCTCTGGCAAGTGAGACAACTCAGAAAATTGTGGACATCTGTTGTAGTAGGAAAGTACTATTAATTTGGTTCGCAAAAGGTGTAACTTTTACTTCTTTACAAAAATTTGGGCTAAAAGCAGTGTAAGTCCAAAGGGGCCAATGTAATGAGGAGGAGCAGAGCTGAACATAATATTAGGTAAATGGTGTAACTGCTTGCCCTCTATCTAAGTGCCAAGGAAGCTGGTAAAACTTAGTTTATAAGGAGTAAAGGATGTTGCATGTTTCAAAAGTGCCGCCAAAGACACCTCAATTGGCTCCATTTCTAAAGGACACTTTACAAGACCAGGTGCGGTGGCTCATGCCTGTAATCCCAGGAACTTGGGAGGCTGAGGTCGGCAGATCACTTGAAGTCAGGAGTTTGAGATCAGCCTGGCCAACATGGCAAAACCCCATCTCTACTAAAAATCCAAAAATTAGCTGGGCGTGGTGGCACATGCTTGTAATCCCAGCTACTCTGGACACCGAGGCAGGAGAGCTGCTAGAATCTGGGAAGGGGCAGTGGCAGTAGCCAAGATCGTGCCACTGCACTCCAGCCTGGATGACCAAGCAAGACTCTGCCTCAAAAAAAAAAAAAAAAGAAAGAAAAGAAACATGCTTATTTTGTAATTATAAAAAGACAAGGATAAACCATAATGTTAAAAAGGAAAACACCAAAGAGCAAAGAGCTGCTCTTGCAGCTCTGTTTTGAATAGGGTACTCTCTTTCATTGGTGTACAGATCCTAGGACTTCCTAACTTTATTATCCTAGAGATTCCCTTTGTTTCTTTCCTGTTCTGGATCTCTGGTTTCCTGGATCCCAGATATTCCTTTCTTTCTTTCTTTCTTTTTTTTTTTTTTTGAGAGAGAGTCTCACTGTGTCACCCAGGTTGGAGGGCAGTGGCATGATCTTGGCTCACTGCAACCTCCTCTTCCTGGGTTCAAGTGATTCTCCTGCCTCAGGCTCCCAAGTAGCTGGGACTACAGGTGCCTGCCATCATGCCTGGCTAATTTTTTTTTTTTTTCGTATTTTTTCGTAGAGACAAGGTTTCACTATGTTGGTCAGGCTGGTCTTGAACTCCTGACCTTGTGATCAGCCCGCCTTGGCCTCCCAAAGTGCTGGGATTACAGGTGTGAGCCACCACGCCCATCCGCTATTTCTTTCTTGTTCTATTAATTTTGATAACACACATCCTTGTGTGGCTTCATAAGAAAGGGTGCCCGAGAAATAAAATTGAGAGTTTTTTTGTTTTATTTTGTTTTGTTTTTTTAGAGACAGGGTCTTGCTCTGTCACCCAGGCTGGAATGCTGTGGTAAGATCATGGCTCACTGCAGCCTCAAACTCCTGGGCTCAAACGATCTTCTTGGCTCAGCCTTCCTAGCAGTTATGACTATAGGCACACAGCACAATACCCAGCCGATTTTTCTGTTTTTTGTTGTTTTTTTTTTTTTTTTTTGTAGAGACCAGATCTTGCTATATTACCAGGATGGTCAAAACCTCCTGGCCTCAAGTGATAATCCTGCCTAGCCCTCTCAAAATGCTGGAATTATAGTTGTAAGCCACTGTGCCTGGTCCCTAAGAGCAATGCTTTTGTTTTGTTTTGTTTTGTTTTGTTTTGTTTTAAGAGTCTCACTAACTCTGTCACCCAGGCTGAGGCTGCAGTGCAACTGCAAAGGCATAATCTTGGCTCACTACAACCTCCACCTCCCAGGTTCAAGCAATTCTCCCGCCTCAGCCTCCTGGGTAGCTAAAACAATAGGCATGCACAACCACGCCTGGCTAATTTTTTAACTTTCTGTAGAGACAAGGTCTCCTTTTGTTGCTCAGTCTTGTCCAATCCACCATGGTTTTATTTTTTTTAGACAGAGTCTCACTCTGTCGCCCAGGCTGGCGTGTGCAGTGGCACAATCTCGGTTCACTGCAACTTCTGCCTCCCGGATTCAGGCAATCCTCCCACCTCAGTCTCCTGAGTAGCTAGGATTACAGGCATGTGCCACCATTCCTGGCTAATTTATTTTGTATTTTTAGTAGAGACGGGGTTTCACCATCTTGGCCAGGCTGGTCCCGAACTCCTGACCTCAAGTTATCTGCCCACATCAGTCTTCCAAAGTGCTGGGATTATAGGAGCCACTGCGCTTAGCCTCAATCCATCATTTTAACCTATATGATCCTATGGGTTTTTTTTTACAGGGCCAAAGCTGTCTTCCAAGCTGTGAATAAGATATTTCTGTGAATCACTCCTTATAACAGCATATCCTAGATGATCAAGGCTACCAAGATGCATTTCTACATGCACAAGCCTGTCTGCACCTTTATAAAAATTTATGTTTGGTAGCTCTGAGTTCACTGTGTGTCCCAACTGATGGTGTCACTTGCCAATATGAGAACAATATTGAGGCTAAGATTATTAAAAACATTCACGTAAAAGACAAGTTAAGAGATACAAGATGTTCTAGTACGAAACAGAGAAAAGAGATTCAGAATAGCCCAAATGAAGTCAGAAATAATTTTCTTAAGACCACAATGATTCCAGGGAGAAAAAGGGAAATGGCCCAACTTCTTGGGTACCCACTCAGAAACAGATGACTTATACAAATTAACATTCTCAGCTTATGTGTTAAGGCACATATCATGGAATGAGCAACATGTGTAGTCCTTTAGTCCTCTATTCAAAAAATACTTCTAAGTTTCAGATCTTTACAATTCGCAGACTTGACACTAACACAATTCTACCTTGATGTTATTTTTACGGTTTATCATAAATGGATCAAGGTGGTAGGACTCGGTTGACCAGAAACCAGTATCAGAAATCATACAGATCTTTCTTAGTCAATGACAACAACAAGTAATCATCTTAACAAGTGACTCTTGCCTAAGTCCACCTAGACAGAAAATCTGCACAGATACTCAATTGGCCCTTCCTATAAGCTTCCTTTCTAAAAAAGCCAAAGTTTCAGAAGCAAGCCAACATTCTACCAGCCAAGCTGGAAAGGCCAGGAAAAGGCAATAAAGGCAGTAAATACCTGCACTGATCCCCCATGGCGGTCTGCAGCCAAGTGAGACGTCAGGTATGAGGTATTGGTCTGCCGGCTGGGCTGAATTTCCCACTCTCCTCGGCGCTCTGATGATGCATTCTGCTCAGGCATTAGAAAGCATGAGAGCAAGATATGGAAGGAAAGGTGAAGCAACAGCAAGCAATAACAAAATCAAGTACATTCGTGTCCCTGTAGGTTTTTCTTTTTTTGGATTTTAAACTAACAACTGTTGGAAAGAACTGAGAAGAAGCTAGCTTGTCTACACTTATTTTCGCCTAATGAGTTAATACATGAATCTACAGCACACCTTCCTCACTGAGACATAGAAAACCAATAATGACCAAAAGAGAAAAGAGGGAGGAAAAACACCCAAAGCTGGGATCATCTTTTAGTTTCCACAAAAGTAAAATCTTAGGAGCCACTAAGCAGATCAAACTCAGAATGTTAAGATTATTGGAAAGGCCGGGCTCAGTGGCTTACACCTGTAATCCTAGCACTGTGGGGGCCGAGGTGGGTGGATCACCTGAGGTCAGGAGTTCAAGACCAGCCTAGCCTACTGGGTGAAACCCAGTCTCTAGTAAAAATACAAAAATTAGCCGGGCATGGCGGCACATGCCTGTAGTCCCAGCTACTCTGGAGGCTGAGGCAGGAAAATCGCTTGAACCCAGGAGGTGGAGGTTGCAGTGAGCAGAGATTACATTACTGTACTCCACCCTGGGTGACAGAGCGAGACACCTTCTCAGAAAAAAAAAAAAGGATTGTTGGAAAAAGGAACAGTAATAATTATAAATTACTTAACTGATTAAAAACCTTTATTTATTGATCAATTGATTAACTGATTGACACTCTGTTGCCTACACCGGAATGTAGTGGTGCAATCTCGGCTCACTGCAACCTCCGCCTCCCAGGTTCAAGTGATTCTCCTGCCTCAGCCTCCAGAGTAGCTGAGACTACATATGTGTGCCATCATGCCTGGCTAATTTTCGTGTTTTTAGTAGAGACAGGGTTTCACCACATTGGCCCAGCTGGTCTCGAACTCCTGACCTTGTGATCCGCCCGTCTTGGCCTCTCAAAGTGCTGGGATTATAGGTGTGAGCTACTGCATCCAGCGATTAAAGACCTTTAACAGGGTCAGGTGCAGTGGCTCATGCCTGTAATCCCAGCACTTAGGGAGGCTGAGGCAGGTGGATCAGGAGGTCAGGAGACAGAGACCATTCTGGCTATCAAGGTGAAACCCCATCTCTACTAAAAATACAAATACTTAACCGGGCATGGTGGCACCGCGCCTGTAGTCCCAGCTACTCAGGAGGCTGATGCAGGAGAATCGCTTGAACCCGGGAGGTGGAGGTTGCAGTGAGCTAAGATTGCACCACTGTACTCCAGCCTGGGTAACAGAGCGAGACTCTGTCAAAAAAAAAAAAAAAAAAAAAAAAAAACTTTAATAGGTAAAAAAGAAAATTCCTGCATTAGGAGTCAAGACAATATGCCTTTTCCTTAATAGGAAGCCCACTATTCTTGAAATTAACCTTCATAGGACTTTGTACTTAGATAAAATGAGTAGTAGCAGTGGCTGGAATATGCTCTCTTACCTAAAGGAATGAACGAAGTATCTCTCCAAAAGCAGGTTCACAGGTCAAGAATATGAAAAGATGGGATAAAACTAAAGCTATGGGCCAGGTGTGGTGGCTCACGCCTGTAATCCCAGCACTTTGGGAGGCCAAGGCGGGTGGATCACGAGGTCAGGAGTTTGATACCAGCCTGGCCAACATGGTGAAACCCCGTCTCTACTAAAAATACAAAAATCAGCCTGGCATTCTGGCATGTGCCTGCAATCCCAGCTACTCAGGAGGCTGAGGCAGGAGAATTGCTTGAACCTGGGAGGCGGAGGTTACAGTGAGCTGAGATTGCGCTACTGCACTTCAACCTGTGCAACAGAGCAAGACTCTGTCTTGGAAAAAAGAAAAGAAAAGAATAAAAATAAAGCTACATTGTTGCCTGGTTCTTCTAGCTAAGAGCTTCTAGAACAGAATTAGAAAAAGTTTACTTATTGAAATGATACTATGAATTATTTTCTTCTAGAAAGTAAAAGAAGGGCCGACCTTCAACTAAAAACCTGTTTGGATTCTGCTTTCACCTTAATGTCACAGGCTGTCTTCCTTCTTTACCTGCTTTTTAGATCTCATACTATTCTGATCTTGCTCATATGTGACTTTTGTTCAGAAGAATCTGTTTAAGTGCCTCTTCCCCTGTGCCAGATGGCTGAGGAGTTGTTAACATCATGATGCTCAGCTGTAACAATCCTAAGGCTCTACAAAAATGAAAAATGAGTAGTTGGAGAGGCAGCAATGAGGGATTAGTAAATCAAATTTTAATTGCTGTTGATATAAACAGCTGCAGGGGTTAGGATGGATATTGCTGCTCTGCATGAAAACCAGTAAGGACTATAAATCTTACAAATGTTCACAGCTATAGAAGTTGTATTCTATAAAAAAGGAAGAGCAAGGAAGTAATGGTTTGAGGGTCTATATTCACTCTCCGTATTTCAGTATCTCATTGACAAGAGTTGCTTAAAGCTCAACCGTAAGTCACCAAAAAGGCATTTCTCGTAAAAATCAGAGCTTTGTACACCAGCTACAATTTATTCATTTTTATTAATGGAATATGAAGTCATATGGACAAGAGTATTATAAAGGATCCTGTTCATATTTTTTCTGCTATTCCTCAGAGAATAAACATATTCTATGAGAAGGCAGCTGTATGAACCTGCTCTATTATCTTATAAATGAGAGGTTTGATTTTATGCTGCTAGATACATTAGAGAGAATCAAAGCTACCCAAAATATTCCCTAACTATAATTATTTCTGCCAACAAAGATTCAAATGTTTCATTTTCCAAAATAAGACTATAGTGTACAACATAATCAGAATTATTTTATAAACTTTTTTTTTTTTGAGATGGAGTTTCACTCTTGGTGCCCAGGCTGGAGTGCAATGGCGCAATCTCAGTTCACCACACCCTCCATCTCCTGAGTTCAAGCAATTCTCCTGCCTCAGCCTCCCAAGTGGCTGGGATTACAGGCAAGCACTCACCTAATTTTGTATTTTTAGTAGAGATGGGGTTTCTCCATGTTGGTCAGGCTGGTCTTGAACTCCTGACCTCAGGTGATCCACCCACCTCGGCCTCCCAAAGTGCTGGGATTACAGGCGTTAGCCACAGCGCCCGGCCATATTTTATAAACTTACCGACATTGTCTATATCCTTAGAGCACTTAGTATCATTTATTCTGACCGCTAGAGGTCTTACAGTAAACCTAGTCTTCTAATATTAGAAATAATATCTATAACTAAACCTATTAGTGATAGCCTTTTCAGTTCTCCACAACTTTTTATTTTTGTAATATTTAAATATAATATTTAAGCTCCTAAACTATTATATAGTACTGTCAGTTTTCTAAAACCTTAAGTGCTTAAAAAACATCCAGACATTGATAAGCCACTTAGTGCTGAATTTTATGATACAAACTCAACGCAATTACATCTTATGAATGCTCTCTGTTTTTGTGTTTGTTTTTAAGGCAGGTAAAATAGAAAATGGCTGGAAATGTATGTTCATGTATACTCATAGGCTTTTAAAGAAAATCCTGGACAGCTGATCAACAATTATTTCCATTTTTACTGAATTATACATCAGAACTCTGGTTTGATGCTATTGTCTGCATCAAACAATTTGTTTGATTCACAGGGCTATGTGGTTCTTTATATTCATTCTAGTTTAATAAATAATTTGATGAAAGATTTAAGATTTTTGTTTAAATGAAAATAGCAAGACATTTTTCAAAGGCCTAAAAGTCACACTCCATTTCCATTCTCAAAGCAATATGCTATGTGTGTTTTAAAGAAAGTAAACTAATGATAACATTCTAGATTGCTTCGTAAGTGCTTCTGCTATGATGAAGGAAAAACACACTATACCATACTACTGCCCGCCAAGACCTTCTGTATCTGTTGAAAGCATCAAAACTAAGTACACATGTGTACCTAGGGGTTGCCGGTTTATTACTTTGGAAACTAGTTTTCACTAAGATGTTAAACTCTAGCGCTACTGTTTTCTGGAATGTAAGAGCTTGGACCAGAATCTAGGGGATGACATAGTAGAAAGGGCCATTTTCAGTTTCAGAAAGCAACAGAATGCCTAAAAACTAGATGAAACCAAAGAAAGTTGATAACTACAGCAGTCTGCTAGTGTAACTTTCCCTAAAAGGTATTCTAGGCAATACTGTGTAAACAAGAGTTATGATTAAGCCTCATCAGCACAGTAGCTAGTTAGATGAAGCAAACCAGTGGAAGAGATCAGCATGTAAATCCTTCATTCTTAAAGATCACTCCTGCATACACATCGAACTAAATAACACTCAAGAGATCCATGGGTAGAAAAGTCATTCAGCAAAGTCAGTTTCTCTGCATTACTTCAAAAGCAGAGGTTCACAAAGAGTATTTAAGTCCCCCAAAGTAGGAGCAGGAATCTCAAGTAGTGGTAACTCCTTGGGGTAATGCTTTAAAATCTTCAGTTGTGATTGCATTACCTTCATGGAAATTATTGATTTACTATGTAGTAGGTAAATCTTGAAACAAGAAAGGAGCAATCCAGCATAGCATAAATGAAAGGTAAAGGTAATAAAAACAGTTGAGAAAACGTAGAAGACTGTTGGAACAGCGAAAACCCCCACCTATGCCCTATGTCAGAGGAAACAAATCTCTCTCAGCAGTCATTTGGCAGGGATGAATGGATAGCCGTAGTAGAGAGTGACACTAACAAAGGGGGAGGAAAACACAATCTGAAGACATCTCAAGTATCATCCCCATCTATGGCCTGAAAATTATTTCAAATTCTTAGTGGGGATAAAGTTACTACTCTGAAGCAAAAGGAGGGCAAACAACCTTCCTCTTATAGCAAAAAAAATCACCAGGCCAGTCATGGTGGCTCATGCGCGTCATCCCAGCACTCTGGGAGGCTGACGTAGGCAGATCACTTGAGGTCAGGAGTTCAAGACCAGCCTGACCAACTTGGTGAAACCTCATCTCTACTACAACTACAAAAATTAGCCAGGCATGGTGGCGTGTGCCTGTAATCCCAGCTATTCAGGAGGCTGAGGCAGAAGAATCACTTGAACCGGAAGGTGGAGAGGTTGCAGTGAGCTGAGATTGCACCACTGCACTCCAGCCTGGGCAACAGAGTGAGCCTCTGTCTTAAAAAAAAAAAAAAAAAAGTATATACTTGAAACTCCCTTCTATCAAGCTCATGAAACAGAATCAGTTTTCCCATTTCAGACAGGGGTTATGCCATGTAATCTGTCATTTGTACAGAGATCTCCTGTATTCTATAAACTTTATCAAATATGAGGGAAATTTAAAAATCACTGAGAACAACCTGAAAGGCGGATTATTCCCAGGCTCAATACTATCCAGAGACAAGAGTATCAATTCTGTGATGCTTTTAGAAAATTGAGGAAACCACCCGAGAAGTTTGCAACTCTCTATTCAAACTTTGCCCTATCCTTACTCACAATGGTGTAAGATACATCCCTAGGAAATGTTGGTTTATCTAGCTAGGATTACTTCAGAATCACCAAGTTTCCTCCTACAAGGAGCTGGGTTAGAATATCAGGTGTCTGCTGAAATACAAAATACTTAAGAATGCATACAGAAAGAAAAAAAAACTTTCACTATGGAATAGAGAATTAAGAGAAGAGATGAACAGCAGTGACTAGGTGATAAAACAGGACGCTAAGGAACGAATTTTCAGTTTTGCACTTGCCTGTTTCAAAGTTCCCTTCGAAGTAAAGGTCCCAGAAATGAGGAGGGGTAGCCCTACCCTGCACTGAGCTCTATGTGCAGCTATAGCCATCCTGTGGCCAGGATGAATGTGCAATCTCTGTGACTGTGCTCCTACTAGATGGCAGGCAACACGTTAGGAAACTGCACAGAGGTCAGAAGGAGGAAGGTTATCTTTCTGCCTCTTCAACTAGCAAACCCTGAGCCTCGGTCAGAACTAAACAGTACTCTGGCTGGGCGCAGTGGCTCATGCCATAATCCCAGCACTTTGGGAGGCAGGAGGCAGGTGGATCACAAAGTCAGGAGTGCAAGACCAAGCCTGGCCACCAACATGGTGAAATCCTGTGTCTACTAAAAATACAATAATCCCAGCTACTCGGGAGACTGAGGGAGGGAATTGTTTGAACCTAGGAGGTTGCAGTGAGCCGAGATTGTGCCACTGCACTCCAGCCTGGGCAACAAAACGAGACTCCATCTTTAAAAAAAAAAAAAAAAAGAACTAAACAGTACTCTGTAAAAAGGCAGAAATGGATAATTAATGAGCTTTTTTTTTTTTCTTAAAGGTATTCATTTGATGAAGATCTCTGACTACCTTGGCTATTTAGCAATCTGGCCTAAACTCTCCTTTAGAAAAATTATGTTAAGCATGATAGCACTAAACCACGATACATTTTTCTTTTTCTTTTCTTTCTTTTTCTTTTTTTGAGATGGAGTTTTACTCTGTTGCCCAGGCTGGAATAGAGTGGCACAATCTCGGTTCACTGAAACCTCTGCCTCTCGAGTTCAAGCAAGTCTCCCATCTCAGCCTCCTGAGTAGCTGGGAGTACAGGCACCTGCCATCATGCTTGGCTACTTTTTGTATTTTTATAGAGATGGGGTTTCACCATGTTGCCCAGGCTGGTCTTGAACTCCTCAACTCAGGTGATCCGCCCACCTCAGCCTCCCAAAGTGTTGAGATTACAGGAGTGAGACATCATGTCAGGCCCACAATATAGTTTTCTAAGGCTATATGTCCTTTACATACATTCCCTTACAGTCTAGATACAAACAAATCCAAACCACTTTTTTACTGGAGGCATATCTTCTTCAGACCTGATATGATTTGACTCTTTTAAATTCTGCATTTAATTTTTCTGTGTATTATAAGGTATTGAGTGAAATATGGTTCTTTTGGAAGGATGAGAGATTACCTTTACTGATCTTTGACTCATATTTTCCTAGTCAAATAGGAGAATTAGCAAGGGAACAGTCTATCTAGTACAAAATTACAAATAATAAATTCTTACCCTTAAACATATGCTACACATCTCTTTTCACGTGGTGAATGAAAGAAAAAAAACTAGACACCTATGCTCTGCATACAAAAACACAAAAAGGAGTAAGTGACATTTTGGGATTCAATATCAGGGGTAGGACATCATGTCTGTTACAGTTTAAAAGCTTTTAATAGTCAGTATGACTCTCTCCAATGTCAAAATGGGATCTGTTCTCTCTAATCTGCTAGGCTAAGTAGCCCTTCTTTTTCACATGTCCACATACAAAAGAAGCCAACTGTAATAACAGAGGTCAGCCAGAGAAAAAGGACACCACTATCATAACTCCTGAACCTTGTGGTGTAACGTTTATGTAGTATTTATGTGAGTAAGGATTGTCACAAGCTTGGATTTAAAGTACTGAAAAGGCAGGAAGAATGCTGCTGCATGCACATAGTAGTCAATTCAACAGTCTACATTTAGTGTGTTGAACAAGCACACTGAATAAAACCTATGATGGTACAATATGTTGAACTCTAATATCAGATCTGTGAATACTGGCAGGACTTACTTCCTGATTAACTTTGATCAGATAATGCAAAGAAAGTTTTCCCAGGTAGAAGCAGACAGAACTATTAAAGTTTTCATCCCCTTTCTGCTGGATGGTAATGCAGAGTTCTTTAGAGAGGAATCAGAGCCATGGCAAGATTTACAACTTTTAGAACTGGGAAAGGACAAATAGGAAGTATAAAATGATGAAAAGACTAATCCAACTGGGATCCTTGTGAATGGATCCAGCTTTTAGGAATATGTGTTCTATCCAAATTCATAGTTTAAATAATATTTATCTAGTTAGGTAAATCTATTTTCAAAAAAATTGTGCTTGGCCAGGTGTGGTAGCTCACACTTGTAATCCCAGTTACTTAGGAGGCTGAGGCAGAAAGATCACTTGAGCCCAGGAGTTTGAGGCAGTGAGGCCCTGTCTCTACAAAAAATAAACATTAGCCAGGCGTGGTGGTTCACACCTGTAGTCACAGCTATTTGGGAGGCTGAGCTGGGAGAACTGCTTTAGCCCAGGAGGTCAAGGTTGCTGTGAGCTATGATCATGCCACTGCACGCTATCCTGAGTGATGGAGTGGGATCCCATCTCTATTTTAAAAAAAAGTATTTAAGTATCTGATATTAAAATAGTTTTAAAAGGTAGATCCAATATATGCGAGTTTAAATGTAGTCTTTTAGAAACCATATTTGGGATCTGTTATTCTATATAGATAAACCAAACAGTACTCAATCCAATATACCTAAAATCTAAATGAGCAAAGCACAATTTTCCAGAATACAGGAAAATAGCATTCTTGTTGTGAAGGAAAAAGAACTTACACAATCACCTGAACATTTTTTTTTTTTTTTTTTTTTTGAGACGGAGTTTCTCTCTTCTTGCCCAGGCTGGAGTGCAATGGCACAATCTTGGCTCACCGTAACCTCCGCCTCCCAGGTTCAAGCAATTCTCCTGCCTCAGCCTCCTGACTAGCTGGGATGCACCACCACACCCAGCTAATTTTGCATTTTTTAGTAGAGATGAGGTTTTTCCATGTTGGTCAGGCTGGTCTCAAATTCCTGACCTCAGGTGATCCACCCAGCTCTGCCTCCCAAAGTGCTGGGATTACAGGTGGGAGCCACTGCACCTAGTGATTGCCTGAACTTTCTTTACAGCAAAAGACTGCTGTGTGGTTTTTTTTAAACACCCCTATCCGTGAGCAGACAATCCAGCCCTACTCTAGCTGCCAAACAGAGGCAAAACGGCTCTTTGTGGAAGCAGAAAACAAGTAGGAAGAAAAGCTTAAAATTTATTTTTCAATAAAGCTTAAATAAAAATCTATGCTATAAACAAGTATCTTTTTACATATGTACCCTTCATTTGGCAGATTCATTCATTCACTCATTCATTCAAACAAGTATATGTGCCCACTATTCTAAACATTGGTTTGGGTGTTAGGGTTAAAGCAGTGAACAAAACAATAAAAACCTCTGCTTTTACAAGGCTTCAATTTGAGAATGCTGACGCCCTAAATAGGTTAAATGTCCTATGGCCAAAGTCTTGGGATAAGATAAAACCAAGGTCTGAGCTCTCCTTTCTCCTCTACTATAAGTATGGGACTAGAGTTTGTTGAACCCTAGGCTCACTAGCAAATGGGCAGATTTCCCAGAATAAGGAGACTCTTTTGGCATTATCATCAATGTCATCTCTAGCCCCTGACTCCCAAATATCTCTCTAGTTGTCTCTGGAGAACCATCCTCTGCCTGTTAGACCTCTTCGGGTAGAATACATTGCTAGTACTTCAAACTCAGAATGCCTAACTTCAAATTCCAAACAAGTTCCTCTACCAACTTTCCCAACTCTAGTAACAGTACCACATGCCTCCTAATTATCCAGGCTCAAGATCTCTGCAACAGCTTTGACTATTCCTTCTCTCTTAATCCCAACATTCATGTGGGCTGCCAATTCTGGCAGATTACATCACTGTAGCATTGTTCAATTCTCTTTCATTTTCCCTATTACTATCCATCTAGGCTGCCTTTACCTCTCACGGGAATTCACTACCTGCTTATTGTTTTCCATGTTTGCTGCCAGGCTAGTATCACATTCTGTGCCAAAAGATTGCAAAAGCAGAGTTTTAATCATATCACTCCTTTGTTTAAAAATCTTTAGTCCCTATTCCTACTTAAAATAAGCACCAACTCTCCAGCCCAGCATTCCAGGAGCTTCACCAAATGGTTTCAACCTACTTTCCTAGCCTTGTCTCCTAGGACTCCTTTATTCACATCATATATTTTAGAAAACTGAACTAGATACAACATTTGTTGCTGATCATATATTCTTTCTGCTTGGACTGCTTCTTCCATCTCATTTAATTTCGCTAAGAGCATGTCAAATGCAGCTTCTCTCATCAAATTATTTGTTTTGCTCAGACTATATGAAATATCTCCTTCCAAACCCAGATGACAATAATTTGCAACTTGGGATGCTGATCTGTTCTGGCTTGTGTTACAGTTATCTGGCCATTTGGCTTACCTACTTGTCAGCTCTTTGAGGACAAGGACTCCCTACTTACCTTGGTATCCACAAGATATACTTTCTTTTTTTTTTTGAGACAAAGTCTCTGTCACCCAGGCTGGAGTGCAGAGGTACAGTCTTGGCTCACTGCAACCCCTGCCTCCGGGATTCAAGCGATTCTCCTGCCTCAGCCTCCCAAGCAGTTGGGGATTACAGGCATGCGCCACCACACCGGGCTAATTGTTGTATTTTTAGTAGAGACAGGGTTTCACCATGTTGGCCAGGCTGGTCTCGAACTCCTGACCTCAAGTTATCTGCCCACATCAGCCTTCCAAAGTGCTGAGATTATAGGCATGAGCCACCATACCAGGTTCACAGGATATACTTTCACGTAGCAGGTCCTCAGCTCAGATTTACTGAGTCAAAATTGCTGATAAAAGGTTAGCTGTTCCAAGGCTGGGTGCGGTGGCTCAAGCCTGTAATCCTACCACTTTGGGAGCTGAGGCAGATGGATCACCTGAGGTCGGGAGTTTGAGACTAGCCTGACCAACAAGGAGAAACCCTGTCTCCACTAAAACTACAATATTACCCGGGCATGGTGGTGCATGCCTGTAAACCCAGCTACTTGGGAGGCTAAGGCAGAATTGCTTGAATCCAGGAGGTGGCGGTTGCAGTGAGCTGAGATCGCGCCTTTGCACTCCAGCCTGGACAATAAGAGCAAAACTCTAAAACTCTGTCTCAAAAAAAAAAAAAAGGTTAGCTGTTCCTAAAATCAATACCTGTCAATCTTGCTCAGGGAGAAACTGTATTTTTTTCTTTTGCTATTTTCAAAACTTGAAAGGAATTAGTCTAGAAAATCATCCTGTTTTCAATTCTTAGAGTAATAAACGAGACATATTAGGCTGCAAATTTCTTTAAAAAAAAAAAAGAGCATAAGAAAACAACCCTAAAGATGGAAAAAATGTGTAATGTAACACAGACAAAGATGGTGTAAAGGTTGAACAGACATTAGAAATCCATTACCCACAGTGCATAGTGCAGAAAGAATTTCACTCAGCATGGATTCAGAATCCTGCTAGAAAGGAGGTATAAAATTTACACGAACTTGGAGGAACTCCAATCTCTTAGAAGCCACAGGATACTAAAAACTTTAAAATTTAAAAAAAGTAGGGCCAGGCGTGGTGGCTCACACCTGTAATTCCAGCATTTTGGGAGGCAGAGGTGGGCAGATTGCTTGAGCCCAGGAATCTGAGAACAGCCTGAGTAACACAGTGAAACTGTCTGTACAGAAAATACAAAAAAAAAAAAAAAATTAGCTGGGCATGGTGGCATAAGCCTGTAGTCCCAACTACTCAGGAGGCTAAGGTGGAAGGATCACTTCAGCCCAGGAAGTTGAGGCTGCAGTGAGCTGTGATTGCACCACTGTACTCTAGCCTGGGCAACAGAGTGAAATCTGTTCTCAAAAAAAAAAAAAAAAAAAAAAACCCTTTCTTTTTTGCCCACCGATTGTCTCCTTTATATTTACTCTCTAGTACATGCCTTTCCTTCCTTTTTTCTTACCCACCAAGCCACATGGTTTGCCAAAAGCATATACTTACTGGTGAGAAATATATTTGTGGGTGTATTCCATCATACATATGTGTGTGTGTGTTTGTATATACTATTCTTAACCTGTATACTTGCACATGTGCATCTATGAAATAATAAATGTTGTTGTATTTTCTTGCAAAAATGTTAATACAAAAAAGTGAGGTCAGAAGGAAAGGAAATAAACTAATTTGCTGTGTCATAATTATTTTTAAAATACATAATCTGTTTATTATGCTTTGCTTATTTACCTACTGTGGTCTCTGTTTTTCTCTTGGCAACATATTTAATATAAAGATAAAAATGCTGTGTCATATTGACTTCCCAAATATATAAGCCCTTTTTAAAAATAGCAAATGTGTTGATTTTTTTTTTTTTTTTTTTTTTGGTGTGTGTTTGCCTCATCTGTCTTTAAGCTGAGAGATATCCCTCATTTAGACCACTAGTTTTCCAAACAATGAACACTGCAGGACAGACGACATGACCTTCTCCAGAGTGTCCTAAAGCAAAGCTGAGTCTTCACTGCAGGGCCATCTCAAATCTCGACCAGCTCTATAATTTGCCCAGGCAGAGGAACAAGGGGTGGTGTGGAAGTTCCATGTCATGCCCAAGTCAGCTAGAAGTCCAAATTATCTACCCTTCATGACCAGCAAGGAACAACCAGACCTGGCAAGAGCTTTAGACTACAGATGCGACCCAAAGTGGGCTACCCGATACATCCTGTATGCCCAACAGGTCTTTTTTTTTTTTTTTTTAACTGCTCCTTGCCAAGCAGGGCTACTCTATAGGCACTGTGCCCAGAGTAGCCTCCAACAGGTCTTTTGGTCCTATGGTAGATGCCTCAGATCCTAACTTATAGCTAGGTCTCCCTACAGCCAACAGACTCTGACAGGCCCACACTCATTTTTTTTTTCTTTTTTGAGACAGGGTCTCACTGTCACCCAGGCTGGAGTGCAAAGGCGCAAGCAATCTCGGCTCACTGCAGCCTTGACTTCCTGGGCTCAGGTGATTCTCCCACCTCAGCCTCCAAAGTAGCTGGGACTACAGGCACATGCCACCATGCCCAACTAACTTTTTGTATTTTATGTAGAGACAGGGTTTCACCATGTTGCCCAGGCTGGTCTTGAACTCCTGGCTCAAGTGATCTATCTGCTTTGGCCTCCCAAAGTGCTGAGATTACAGGCATGAGCCACCATACTTGGCCAGACTCTTTAGAGTGGATGCTTCATATAAGGCACCTGGCCACATCTCAGTGCAACTATACATGCCCTGCGGGTTGCTTGAAAGTCATACCACACCTGTAAGAAATGGCAAGCATTTGATCTTTATCTTCAGTATATACATTAAAGCAGAGAAGTTGAAGAATTTGGGTTTTAATATTAGCCATGAAGAAGGGGGGTGTCTAAAAGAATGAAGGATCAACACATACCTGATTTCGAAGAGGCTGCTGTTGTGATGGCCGATCCCTGTGTGTGTGGCTTTCTCGAGTTATTGCAGATGCACCAGAATCTACGTGAACTGACCCTACTGGAGTAGGCTGGAAAAATGAAACAAAAAGTCAAATGGGGGAAACAGGTCCACCTTGATGAATGTGCAAAGGACAGAATCATTCTAATTCTAATAGAAATTATTTTCAGCTACCAAGAGCACTTTCAAGTTGTCTTGTCTTCTCAGCTTGCTCATCTGCAAAAGGGAGGAAGCCTGGTCCTCCCTTTATATTAAATAGTTCGTTGGAGAGCAGCTTACCTTCGAAAATAAAAAACTATCCTCCAGTGATATCTGTTTGGCCCTGTGAACCTCTAGCCAGAACAACAAGTCCAAAAGCTTCCTATGACGCTGGGTTCCATTCCTACAGAGTCCAAGTACCTTAACAGTGTATGTAGCATCAACTTCTGAATCATGGGGCCAGGTGTGGTGGCTCACACCTGGGAGGCCAAGGCAGGCAGGTCAGGAGTTCAAGATCAGCCTGGCCAACATGGTGAAACCCCATCTGTACTAAAAATGCAAAACTTAGATGGGCATGATGGTGCGTGCCTGTAATCCCAGCTAGTCAGGAGGCTGAGGCAGAAGAATCACTTGAACCCGGGAGGCGGAGGTTGCGTGAACCAAGATTGGCATCACTGCACTCCAGCCTGGGCAACAGAGTGAGATTCTGTCTCAAAATAAAAAATAAAAAAAGAAACAAAAAACACTTCTGAATTATTCAAATGAAACTTCTCCTAACCTGGCTCAAATTCTGCTATCATAGGACATACAAGTTATTATCTTCCTATATGACCAGGAAAAATACATAACTCCTTCCTAGTTCTGAACTAGTAAGAACAACCTATGGCAATACCCTGAAAAGGCTGGTAAATATACAGTCGACAATCAAAGGAAGATTTTTACCAAAGATTCAAGCAGAAAGACCCACAAGTAAAGGTGTGAGGCAGGGCTGGTTGGAGAAAGGAGGTAATGAGGTAAAAACAAGATACTTACAATAGGTCTCCCAACCCAATCATAGGCGTAGTCAAAGGTGTAGCCTTTCCTTTCAAAGAGGTCTGTGAAGAGGGTCCGTAAATACTCATAATCAGGTTTTTCAAAGAAGTCTAATCGCCTGACATATCGAAGGTAGGTTGCCATCTCCTCTGTTCGAAAAGAGATGAAAGGCCATGCTCATTAGCTGCATGCTTTCCATAGCAATTGTGGGGAAGCACTAGGCCCCAAAAGGGTTATTTATACAGAGGATCTGACACTGTTTTCTTTACGGACCAAATAAAAGTGATAAAATCTACTTTGGTCTGCATCACAAAAGGAAATGTTAATTAGCTAAACAGCACCCTTATTTAGAGATACTCAGTCATGGACTCTACTTTCTTTCAAAGCTCAATCACACTGACTGGAATGTCTTTTTAGTATCCCACCTGGAAAGTTCTCACAGAGAGCTTCAATGGGAGTATTCCTTTTGGTGTCACCAATTTTTTGATATCTCTCCTTTAATGTTTCAGCCTGTAGAGAGTAAAGAGAGAAAGTTATTTGAAAAGAGGTCCTAAACATATTGGAGATTCAATATGTTTTTTAGAGACAATGGTTGTTGCACTCAAATTTGCAGTATTTGTTGGTCTTGATTTTTTTTCTAATACTAACAAATAAGAAAGGTAGTAGAAATTATATATTTAGATATATACAAACATCTGCTGTGTTCTGGAAAATTTTACTTGTGAAAATATTTAGTAATCTCAGATAAACACCTTCAAATATAATGGTTGAGTGGCCAGGATAAGAAAATAATATTATGTGGTGATATTTTCAAAATTCAGTAATCTCCCATGGCCACCATAATTCAATGTGATTCAGCATTCTCTCTTAGATCAGCTCTAAAAGTATTGCTAATCCAGATCGGGGAAATTCTACTACATATATAGAAGACTTCAAACAGAAAAAAAACAATAACTGAAAAAACGTCCTTTGACAACGTGTTTCCGGAGGGAAAAAAGGTATCTATGGTACAGCCATGGCTAACAGGTTTGGTGTATGTCAGTATCTCAAAAGCAGCCCAAGTCCGGTATGCTCAGGGTGATAGCCAGAGGACTTCTGAACCCTGGACCAACAGTGGGCTCCTAAGGAATTCCTGTCAGGCTTTACCTAGCTTGCTGCACTCGGACTTAAGCAATAGTGTTCTGAAGTAATTGGGAGAAATTTTATATCTACAACTACCACAAAAATGATTTGTGGACAACGAGAGCTTTTCAAGCAATTAATAATACACTAAAGCATTGTTTGGCTGTATGATGACCAAGTTTGATGTGAAATTCTATGTGAAAGCTATAAATATCAATGAGAAGATGTACATGATGTGGAGATGACAGTAGAGGAATTTAAGAGTGAAGAAATAAAATCTAAAAGGGAATGGGTGAAGTCTTACTTTTTAGGACAGTCTTCTAAAAAGCACAGCAAAGCGAACCATCCTGCCTTTCTGGAAGAGAGGGTGTAGGAGTACCCCTAACTACTAAGTTTCTTTCCATACTAACATGTCAAAATAAATTACAACCAAAAAATATGTCTTGGGACAGGCATGAGGGCTCACCCCGGTAATCTTAGCACTTTGGGAGGCCGAGATGGGCAGATCACTTGAGGTCAGGAATTTGAGACCAGCCTGACCAACACGGTGAAACCCGTCTCTACTAAATATACAAAAAATTAGCTGGGCGTGGTGGCATGCACCTGTACTCCCAGCTATTTGGGAGGTTGAGGCAGAGGTTAAGAGCCAAGGTTGCGCCACTGCACTCTAGTCTGGGAGACAGAACGAAACTCTGTCTCAAAAAAAAAAAGTCTCATAAGACACTAATGGGACTTACAATGGGTTTGAAACTCACCGTTTCCTGGACAAATAGCCAAAGGCACAGAGTGATGATAATGCTCATCACTATAACAGTAAACTGACATGTAGCCACTGTACTGACACCTACCTATGGAAGGCTACTTAAACTCTACACATTTTGCAATGAATAGCTATTGTCTGAATAGGTATTTATTAAATATACTTGAACAGCAATGTTAATCCTGGATTTTCATTTTAGTTCAGGTGGGTCCTTAGCCTACATTAAGATAAACAAATATTTTCTAAGTTCTCCTAAGAAGCACACCCTGCTGGCCTTTCTGGTAAAATGTGTAGCAGCTGTTGTCATCAATTTGTTCCAGAAATTCCCTGACATACTGGGAACACTCCTCCTGCTACATAATGGTAGTGGAGGAGGAATACCAACACAGAGAGAAAAGCAGCACCGTCAAGGCTGAGAGGAAATAAGGAAAAAGATCATGGAAAATCCAACAACAAGGAAGGGAAGACAAATGTGAACAAAACAGCTTCCAAAGCCCAGGAGAACATTTATAATGCAGACTAATGTAACTAGCCCACTTTCTTATCTCCATAGCCAATTATCGTGTGTGTGTGTGGTGTGTGTGTGTGTGTGTGCGTGCGTGTGTGCGTGTTTAATTGTTTATTTTTAAATAGAGATGGGGTCTATGATGCTGATCTCAAACTCCTGGACTCAAGCAATCCTCCCACCTCAGCTTCCCAAATTATTGGGATTACAGGCATGAGCCACCGTTGTCCGGCCAGCCTCCTACAAATTTCTTAAGAACATGAAGCCAGAGGCCCTTTCATTAACAACTGAACATTGAAACAAAGCCCTCCACTGAACACTTTCAAGGATACCTTGAGTCCTTGCCAAGGGAGGCTGCCTCGAAGGAAATACATGAACATATGGCCTAGGGCTTCCAAATCATCTCTCCGGCTTTGCTCTAAAAGGGAAGACAGATCACACATTATGTTTGCAGTTATTAAAGCAGAAAGAGGTTCAAAACCAAGTAATCCTTTCAGAAACCCTTCGGCTCTGGAAAGGCTCTGCTTATTAATTATTTGCATATTTAAGCCAAGAATAGTATTTTAGATCAAAACCCAAAACCAATGTGTACTTCCTTTGTCTAGATCTGTTGATGGTAAGTAAATATCAAGAGAAAATGCAAATCCTGAATTAAAACCAAGCACAAATCACTGAATAACCAAACTTCACTCAATGCTGTCACTTTCCTGAAAGTGAGAATATTTTAATGAAATGCTATTTCCAGTATATGGACTACAATTACCCTTTAGTTACCACCAGGGAGTGAGCAGCAGATTAAGCAACCCAAACTGTTAAAACAGTCCATTCTGGCTAGGCCTGCAAAGAGACAAGCTGCAAAATGGCTAGCATACGTGTCTAGTGCTTTTTATTCATCATAAAAATTAACACTTATAAATTCAGTTTCCTATCAATGAACATCAGTACATAGTCTCTTGGTTTCTATTCACTTTGTACCATGTCCCATAACCTCAAGAACATTTTAAAATTTATTACTAAGGTCCCCTCAAAGTTAGATGGGTAAAGCTGGACACACTCGTAATCTTAGCTACTTAAGAGGCTGAGGTGAGGCCAAGCGTGGTGGCTCATGCCTGTAATCCCAGACTTCGGGAGGCAGATTACCTGAGGTCAGGAGTTTGAGACCAGCCTGACAAACATGGAGAAACCCCGTCTGTACTAAAAATACAAAATTAGCTGGGCGTGGTGGTGCATGCCTATAATCCCAGCTACTCAGGAGGCTGAGGCAGGAGAATAGCTTGAACCTGGGCGGTGGAGGTTGGGGTGAGCTGAGATAGTGCCATTGCACTCCAGCCTGGGCAACAAGAGCGAAACTCTGTCTCAAAAAAAAAAAAAAAGTGAGGTAAGACGATCACTTCAGCCTAAGAGTTTGAGATAAGTCTGGGCAACATAATGAGACCTCATCCCAAAACAAAATAAACAAAAACTTAAAGTCCCTGTATTCTGGAAGTATATCTAAAACAAGTTGCTGGGTTTTTCTCTCCTTTTAATTAGGAAGATAAAGATAAAAGATGACAAAGAACTGCAAAATAGTTAATAAAAAACTGCAACTTAATCTCACAAAACATCCTATACATTCTTTGATTGTTAGACAGAATCTTAGTACACGCCTTCATTTCTTTTTTAGAGACAGAGTCTTGCTCTATTGCTTAGGCTGGAATGCAGTGGTGCGAGCATGACTCACTGCAGCCCCAAGGGTCGCTAAGGGACCCTTCTGCCTCAGCTGAGTAGCTAGGAATATAAGTGTGTGGAACCAAACCTGGCTAATTTATTTATTTTTATTTTTTTGTGAAGATTCGGTCTTGCTATGTTGCTCAGGCTGGTCTCAAACTCCTGGACTCAAGTAATCCTAATGTATCAGCCTCCCAAACTGTGAGCCACTGCACCGAGCCCATGTATTCATTTTGAATTTGCCAATTATGGTTCATTCTCAGACTTTTTTTTTTTTTTTTTTGAGACAAGGTCTCGCACTGTTGCCCAGGCTACAGTGCAGTAGCACGATCTTGGCCGCTGCTGCCTCGCCCTCCTGGGCTCAAGTGATCCTCCCACCTCAGCTTCCTGACTAGCTGGGACTATAGGCATGCACCACCACCCCTGGCTACTTTTTGTATTTTTTATGGAGATGGGATTTTGCCACGTTGCTCAGGCTGGTCTTGAACTTCTGGGCCAATCAAGCAATCCACCAGTCTTGGCTTCCCAAAAGGAGCTGGGACTAGAAGTATGAGCCTCCAAACCTGGCCCATACCAGATAGTTTATGTGTTTATTTTTCAGAATCAAGTTTAGGGCTTTATCATAAAAATTACAGAAGCAAGACTAACAGGCTCCCTTCAACTTGACTGTGCTTTCTTTGTACAGAAGGTAAAACCCAAGAGAGCCAGAGAAAGCTGCTCAGCTAACTCAAAATACAGAAGTGCAACATGTTTAACTGCTGCCTTATATTACAGGGAGTTTGCATAAAAGAGAATAAATAGTCTACAGGGTAGATAAAAAAGAAACGGCAACTTTCTAAATAGTGATTTGAAGGAGTTTTTAAAAAGATGGTCACTAATGGGAGGGAGGGGTAACCGGATAGAGATAAATAACATAAAACTGAGTTGGTAAACCTCAGTGGAAACAATCTTAAAAATAATGAAATAAAACAGCAAGACCATCAGAATCCTTTGTCTACATGGCTTGTCTGAAATTTGCAATAAAATATACATAATTGAAAACAAAAAAGCAGCTATACAACAACAGTTTGTTAACAGAACCTAAACATGCAGAAATGAAAAAGAGAAAAGAACAAGTAGGGCAAGTGGAGGCCTCCCACAAAGCAGGGCAGATAGAGAAACGACTATGAACTTTCTCATACTGCATCACACCTACTTACTGCCTCTCCATTTGTATATCCACTACCTGCAACAAGAGGCCCCTTGGTTATTAAAAATTCACTGACAAATGTTTAAATTTTAGACAGCTGAGCACTAGAGGGCGAAACTCTCCACATTTTCAATATTGATCAGGCCTACAGAAAAAAGATTTCTCTTCACAGCAAAATTATAAAATGAGATTAAAAATTTGTTTAAACTCACTGCAATAAGTAATAAAGTAACTTTTCAAATACTGAGGAAAAAGAACTGTAGCATATGGGACAACAGGAAAAATAAGGGTTCCTAAATCAGGAAGGGTACCTAAATAAAGATACCTAAATAAGGTACCTAAAATAAGGGTACCTAAATCAGCTCAACAATTTAGGTATCTAGATCTTTGTTTATCCTTTCCACTAATTTAATCCAGTGAAATTAAGCATGACCAAGTCACCTCCTTTGGGTCTCAGTTTTCTCATCTGAAAATAAAGTGTCTGGTCTGGAGAATTTGAAAAGTCATTTTCCAGCTCTAAAATCCTAAAATAATCTGGTAACTTAAGCCTTTCGGGCCTTTCAAGAAAATTAAAAAAAGAGTGAAAACCAGAGCATGCTTTATTTTCATATGCCTTTGAACACTCCACACTTGTCCAATTCATTATTTCCACATGCTCTCATTGTTTCATGTAGAATATTTTCATTTTCAAAGAAGAAAGGTTTCCAATACCAGCGAGACCAGCAGGACACAAAATTCTTCAATTCTTCTGATTGGGCCAAATGGAAGGTGTTTGGGTCATGGGGGTGGATCTCCCATTAACTGATTAATAACCTCCCTTGGGTGAGTTCCCCAGAAAGTTCGTTGGTGAGAAGGGTCTAGCACACCCCTCCTCATGTGATCTGCACACGCTATCACCCCTTCCCCTTACACCATGAGTGGAAGCAGCATGAAGCCCCTGAGGCCCTCACCAGATGCAGATGCCGATGCCAGTGCCATGCTTCTTCTACACCCTGTAGAACTCTGAGCCAAATAAAGGTCTTTTCTTTATAAAATTAACCAGCCTCAGGTAACCCTTTATAGCAACATAAAATGAACTAAGTATGGCTACTCTGATGTGGCAACTAATGTAAGGTTTAGGAGGCTTTTTCTCTTGTTCTCCTCCTCCATAAAATTAAGAAGAAATTTTCTTAAAGTCATTTGAAAATACGCATCCCAGTCCTTTCTTCTTCATTGCAGCACAAAAAATGCAACAGATTTAAAAACCAATAGAATCAGAGTTCCTTGGAGGCCAAGGCGGGCAGATCACCTAAGGTAGGGAGTTCAAGACCAGCCTGACCAACATGATGAAACTCCGTCTTTAAAAAAAAAAAAAAAAAAAGAAGAAGAATCAGAGTTCTTATGAAAACCTCTATTGTTTGAGACATGCGAAAAGGTTAAAAAGCAGTGACAACTTTCTGTATGTATTCTCTGTAATGTGGAGAACACAAAATATGATGACAGATTAGATTTGACTTGAAAAACTCTGGTACTCAGTAAGCCAAGTCTGGGAGTAAACTCAAAGTTCCAGCAGGAATGGCAGTACACCAAAAGATGAAACAGTCTGATGCACAGTAGATGCTTAAAACATATTTTGTTGGATAAATAATAATCAGGATAATTACAATACACATTGACCTTACTATTATTATGAGGCATTATGCTAAACATTTTACATACATAATCTCATAGAACTGTGTATTATAGGGATAATTATCACACCCATTTTATACATGAGATAACTGAGGCTGAGGGAGGAAGGATACTGAATCAAAATTACATAGCTATTAAATAAGAGTGCCAGGATTTGCAACCTTTTTCTTAACCACTGTACCTCATACAAACATAACATGAATACCCATCCCTTGTCTGTTTTCAACTTTTCTCTTAAGAACAATATAATTAGTACACAAAGGGTGAGCCCAGGAAGCAGGCATTAGAACAACTTCTAGAGTTTGTCAGTTAAACCACACTATCATAATTTTATTATTTAAGATATAGTTTTTGTTTCCTTGTAAAAAGGAAAATTACTTGTCATTATGAAGGAAGAAGGGGATACTGAGCACTATGCAAGAGACCTATGTCAGGCATGGTGCTTTCACATATATTATCCATTCAACCCTCAAAATATCCTTGTGAAGCATTACCCTCATTTTACAGATTAATTTCAGTGACATTAAGTAACTTGTCCAAAGTAATGCTGATAATAAGTACCAGAGGACTTCTAGTCTAATTTTAAAGTATTACATTTATTTAAGTGAGGATTTCCATGTGGTTACTGAAAAATCCTGGTGACATCATAATTTCAAATCAAGTTGTATCACTTTGTAATGTTATTTTTACTCTTCACTATCACTTGAATTCCTCAGGTGAATAACCTATGTAGTTTATTCAATGAGGCAACTCAGTAGATATTACACTAGTCTTTAAATACTTATTAATGTGCAGGCCAGGCATGGTGGCTCACATCTATAATTCCAGTGCGTTGGGAGGCTGAGGCAACAGGATCTCTTGAAACCAGGAGTTTGAGACCCGCCTGGGGAACATAGTGAGATTGTATCTATAAAAAATTTTTAAAATTAGCTGGGCATGATGGCATGCCCCTATAGCCCTAGCCACTGAGGAGGATGAGAAAGATTTCTCGAGCTCCGGGGTTTGAGGTTATAGTGAGCTATGATCACACTGCTGCACTCCAGGCTGAGTGAGAGTGAGATCCTGTCTCTGAAAATAAATATGCTGGGCATAGTGCCTCACGCCTGTAATCCCAGTACTTTGGGAGGCTGAGGAGGGCAGATCACTTGAGCCCAGGAGTTCAAGACCAGCCTGGCCAACATGGTAAAACCCCGTCTCTAATAAAAATACAAAAATTAGCTGGGCATGATGGTGCATGCCTGTAGTCCCAGCTACTTGGGAGGCTGAGGCAGGAAAATTGCTTGAACCCAGGAGGCAGAGGTTGCAATGAACTGAGACCATGCCACTGCACTTTAGCCTGGGCGACAGAGCAAGACCTCATCTCAAAAAAATAAATAAATAAAATATATATTAGTGTGCAATAGTTCATCAATATTTAAAAATATTTTATAATTATTTCTGTCTAGGAGTATGGAATCTGATAATAATTGTTTGACTACTCTCTAGAATGTTGATTTTCAAACATGTTTTTTCCAATCATCTAGGAGTCTTTTCTTCAGATAGAATCTTGCATGGAAGGCCAATATATGAAACATAAAAAAGGGAGGCTTTTTTGAAGAAGCAGGCAAGCCCAGGGTTCTGCCTGCTTGGTCTCCCCACTGTTCCTTAGGCTTCTCTGACAAATACTCTCCCCCTTGGGCTAGTTCCTCACAGGTAAGATCTTCTGCCTTGATTAGAGCATTTAACAATATTTGTGCAGGTTGTTTATCATGAGTAAAATGCAAGACTCATGGTAAAGCCAGTATACTTTCACTGCGTAAGACAGAAGCTCTTCCTTGAAGAGCTGTGCAGAACTATGTCCAGTGAACAGAAGTCTACTCCATTTTTAGTAAGGCACTCTTCCCCACTGCAGACATCAGCTTGATGTCCTTTTCAGGACTGTCATATATGGGGTCATACCTAAGCAAATACCAAATTCATTACTAAACTCACTAAAATGCTATCCTCTTTTTACAACACTGCTCAGAAACTAAACATTTGGAAACACAGTGTAAAGGATTAAGAACCTATATATAGTCTATGGGATTCTTTGAAAAGTAATTAACTTACCATCTCAACTTCTCATGTATAAAAATCATTTAACCTTGTGAAGCAATAAAAACCACAAGTTGTAATGCACAATGAGGATATAAGTGTTACCGGAAAAATAAATTGTTCTAATGACTTGCCCCTTTCATGGAGCAGAAAATAAACACACCTTTGCCAAGATGCGTGTTGATAGACATGTATCTTGCAGTTCCAGTTAAACTTTTGTGTTCCCTATAAGGTATGTGTTTTTTGGTTTCAGGGTCAATGTATTCCTTGGCTAGTCCAAAGTCTATAATGTGTATAACATGTTCTTTCTTATTGCCTTGTCGGCCAATCAGGAAGTTCTCTGGCTTGACATCTCGGTAGATGAGGTTCTTTGAGTGCACATATTCCATTCGAGAAAGCTGAAAGAGAAACAAATTATGAAAATACTCCAAAGAAGTATATCAGGAAAATACATCAAAACGTTTTCTTTTATCAGACCAAGGTTTTAATTACTGAAATAACAGTAAAATTCATCTCCTTTTCACCACCCAGAGTCACTTCACTGACTTGTAAACCAAAAAATATTTTTGTTATAAATACATACATAACAAATATCAAGACTAGGAAAAGAAAGTGGGATAATACAGGTCTGCTAAAATGATAATTCCATTTTACCTCATAATGTCACAATTTGCAAATGATGAATGAAATTAGTTGTTTATATGCTACCTCAGAAAATTAAGCAGTTGAGGGAAAAGAAGTATTTGCAGGTAGGATATCAAACTGTTGGTGACCTTTGAGACAAATGCCACTGCCATATTCACCTCCTACCCACATCTTCCTATCCTTAGTTGGACAAGACTACCTAACTCAGCTTTCATTGTTGTGAGGCCCAGAGAAGTTAATACTGACCTGATTTCACATAGCTAATTAGCAGCAGAGACAGGGAAAAAGTTTATTTTATTTTTTTATTTTTTGAGACGGAGTCTCGCTCTGTCTCCCAGGGTGGAGTGCAGCCTCTGCGTCCGGGTTCTAGCGATTCTCGTGCCTCAGCCTCACGGGTAGCTGGAAATGCAGGCACATGCCACCATGCCCAGCTAATTTTTATAGTTTTTGTAGAGATGGGGTTTCACCATCTTGGCCAGGCTGGTCTCAAACTCCTAACCTCGGGTGATCTGCCCTCCCAAAGTGCTAGGATTACAGGCACAAGCTATTGTGCCTGGCTGAAACAGTTCATTATTGTTGTTATTTTAAATTTATTTTAAGATTATTTTTGTAGAGACGGGGTCTCTCTATGTTGCCTAGGCTGGTCTCAAACTCCTGGTCTCAAGCGATCCTCCCACCCCAGCCTCCCAAAGTGCTGTGATTACAGACATGAGCCACCATCCCTGGCCAGGGCTACAGTTTTTATGTTAAGTTAAATATAACCAATAATAATCATAAAATTATTTCAAATTTTATTATTTCTATCTACTAATATTTTTTTTATCTACTTTTAGTACAGAAAGAAAAGCTCAGACATTTAAATTTGGGGCTCAAAAGTCAAAGTCAATTATCTAACATTTCCAAATTTTTATAGGACAGTGGAAGCGACCACTACCATTTTAAACAAATAAAGATACATTTACATCCTTTCCCAAAGGGCTGTGACAAACTTCTCAAAGAAACTGCAGGAACTGCTTCTTAAACTGGTATTGGTGTGTAATTTGGTAAGAGTTACAAGAGCTGCCTCTTTAGCTGAAATTTGTCTCTGAGAGAACTGGAGGCCAGAGAACTACAGCAAATTCCTGGTCACACAGTTTTGAATCTGAGTGTTAGTGCAATGGGTTATATTGTCAATCTTTTCTTGATTGCAACAGTGAAGGGAGAGAGGACATGACAAAGCCTTATAGCTATATGTTTAAAACATATAAATAGGTTGAGTGCAGTGGTTCATGCCTGTAATCCAGCATATTGGGAGGCTGAGGTAGGAGAACCGCTTGAGACCAGGAGTTTAGACCAGCCTGAGCAACATAGTGGAAGCCTGTCTCTACATTTTTACAAAATTAGCTGGCATGGCACCTGCAGTCCTAGCTGCTGGAGAGGCTGAGGCAGGAGAATCGATTGAACCCAGGAATTTGAGGTTGCAGTGAGGTATGATCATGCTACTGCACTCTAGCCTGGGTGACAGAGACCCTGTCTCGAAAACAAAAAACAAAACAAAATCAAAGAAATTATTTGCATTTTTACAACTGCATCTAATCATCCTCTTTCTTCCAAATCTAAATTCTATGCTTCCTCTCCAGTTAAGGGCAGAGCATTGCTCCAATGTGCAAAGTCTTAAAATAGAGCAAACTGCAGATGTAGTGTGACTTCTCTGAGTTTACCCTTTTTGCCCCAACCAGCTTCCTAGAATGCCATCAAGCCTGTGAGTACTAATTCCTGATGTGTCGCTACAGCTAATAAATCACCAAAAGGCCCACAAGGATGTGGCTGAGGAACCAGCCTATTCTCTCCTAGAGCAGCAATTCCAACTTACCAACTGGATGGCTATCATTAATACCGTCTTCAAAGTAAATGTTCGGTCACAGAGGTCAAACAAGTCTTCCAAGCTAGGGCCAAGGAGCTCCAGCACCATGGCATTATATTTCCCACATGGTCCAAAGTAATACACCTGTGGGAGACCTTCACCTGAAAGCAGAGGGGAAATGGGGGTACAGAGTGGGAGGCACAAAAACCAAAATTGAGATAACGGTTTTAGAACTGAATAAAGTATTTTTAAAAGTACAGCTTGTGAGATTTCCATTTTCTTTCATAGTCCCTACTGGAAACTTAAACTTAGCACAACAGCTTCAATGGGAACTAATAATGGTGGGACAGGCTAAGCCACTGAACAATATGTTCAAATAAGTAGTTATTTAGTTTTTAATACCACAGTGCCAAAAACATTTCCACTGCTATATAAGATAGAGAATGGTCCCTGGTCCATTGAATCTTCCCAGAGGATGCCTGAAAGTAGAGTATCATAAAAGGCTCTAAGGATGGCTCACTGAGATCAAAGGCCTGGCTAACAGAACTTTTTACATTAGCTGGTTCATGAGCACTCCCTATACTTACTGCCATAGCCACATGAGCTATTTGCAATTGTTTCCCTATGGAAAACTCCGACTGAAGAGGCAAGATCACAGAGAGTGCAGTCTGGCCCTAGGCCAGCACAACTTGCCCTCTTTTCACAGGGAGTCTCTGTAGTTTTTTTTTTTCTGTCAGCTGGAGAAAAGCCAACAGACTCTTAAGTGTTTGGCTGCTAATAAGTATTGATGAAAGAAAAAAGGGGAAAAAACACAAGGGTGGGTTTTCCTCAGATTTGAAATTCAGAGCTATTAGGAAGCCAAAATCCAGACTTTTTCACCTAAGTGGCAAATTGTGAATAAATTTCCTTTATAAAGTGCATTGTAAATATGAGGCATTCACTAAATATATAACTGGTACCAGGAGAATAGTAGGTATTAATAAGATTGCAGAGGCCGGGCATGGTGGCTCACGCCTGTAATCCTAGCACTTTGGGAGGCTGAGGTGAGTGAATCACAAGGTCAGGAGTTCAAGACCAGACTGACCAACATGGTGAAACTCCGTCTCTACTAAAAATACAAAAATTAGTGGCACGCGCCTGTAATCCCAGCTACTCGGGAGACTGAGAGCAGGAGAATAGCTTGAACCCGGGAGGCAGAGGTTGCAGTGGGCTGAGATGGCGCCACTGCACTCCAGCCTGGGCAACAGAGCGAGAGACTGTCTCAAAAAAAAAAAAAAAAAGATTACAGAACACTTAAAAAATTATCTTCTTTCATAGAGCAGAAACATTTCCATCTTATACATTTATGTATATAGTTGTCTACAGTTGTATGTTGTAGATCATTGTTCGCTTCTGCCTCCACGTGTTTTAGACAACAAAATTCTCTCCATCTTCCCACTCCCGGCACCCCCCCCCTTTTTTTTTTTTTAAACTTGAGGCAAGGTCTCAATGTCACCCAGGCTGGAGTGCAGTGGTGAGATCTCTGCTCACTGCAATCTCTGCCTCCTGAGATAACGCAATCTTCCAAGCTTAGCCTCCCAAGCAGTAGATGGGACTGCAGGCTCGCTCTACCACACCAGGCTACGTTTTTTATTTTTTGTAAAGATGAGGTCTTGCTATGCTATCCAGGCTGGTCCTGAACAACTCCCAAGCTCAAGTGATCCTCCCTCCTTGGCCTCCCAAAGTGCTGGGATTACAGGCATGAGTTACTATGCCCGGCCCCATTCCCTTTTTATTTGTATGGGTGGCATACAGGCGGATATACATGTAACACATCCTTCTTTCCAGGGTAGTTCTTGTATATTTGGAATTCATAACTATTTCATATATTGTATTAGCCTATCTTGATCCATTAAATCCTCAAAAACTTTTTTTTTGGGGAGGAGGGGCAGGAAAGAGTCTCACTCTGTCACCCAGGCTGGAGTGTAGTGGCATGATCTTGGCTCACTGTAACTTCTGCCTCCTGGGTTCAAGCAATTCTCGTGCCTCAGCCTCCCAAGTAGCTAAGATTACAGGCATGGTGTCCAGCAATTCTTTTTTTTTTTTTTTTTGGTATTTTTAGGAGAGACAGGGTTTCACTATGTTGGCCAGGCTGCTCTTGAACTCCCGACCTCAAGTGATCCGCCCACCTCAGCCTCCCAAAGTGCTGGGATTACAGGCGTGAGCTACCATGCCGGGCCCAAATCCTAAACAACTTGAATGTCTTCTTTAAATATGTCTAGTCCTAGCTTGTATCCTCCAATAAATATTACTCCTGCTAGTTCAATAAATATCTGTTCAATTGTCTTTTGGTTGTTTTGATTATCCCTATCTCCAAAACAGAAAAGGATTTAATGTGAAGTGTTTTTTTGTTTGTTTGTTTTTGAGACAGAGTTTCACTCTGTAGCCCAGGCTGGAGTGCACTGGTGCATCTCAGCTCACTGCAACCTCCGCCTCCCAAGTTTAAACCATTCTCCTGCCTCAGCCTCCTGAATACGTGTCTTTTTTCTCTGTTGTTTTGAAGAAGTAATTTTTCAGTTTTTTTAAATATACAAAACCCAGTAGTTGTTTCCAATGACTCCTGCTGAGACATCCAAAGCAGAACATTCTGTCCTAGAGATTTACTGCTTTTATTAATCAGACACATGGTAAATGCAGTTTAGGGATCTTTTAAATTTATTTCCTATATAAGGATTTGATGCCACTAAAATGTTATTTTTCCTAATATAAATATTATATTTTTCAAAGCAGGTTGTGGCAGAGCCAGCTGTTTACATGCCCAATAGCCATTCTCCCTCTCGTTTTTTCTTTTGAGACAGGGTCTCATTGTGTCACCCAGGCTAAAGGGCAATGGTGTGACCATGGCTCACTGCAGCCTTGACCTCCTGGGCCCAAGCAATCCTCCTGCCTCAGCCTTCCAAACAGCTGGTAGCACAGGCACATGCCACCACATCGGGCTAGTTTTTAAAATTTTTTCCACAGATGAGGTCCCACTATGTTGTCCAGGCTGGTGTCGAACTTCTGGGATCAACTGATCCTCCTGCTTTGACCTCCCAAAGTGCTGAGATTATAGGCATACCTCTCCCCGACTTTTTTTCTGAGACGGAGTCTGGCTCTGTCACCAGGCTGGAATGCAGCGGTGTGATCTTGGCTCAATGCAACCTCTGCCTCCTGGGTCTAAGAGAGTCTCATGCCTGAGCTTCCCAAGTAGCTGGGACTACAGGCACACACCACCACACCCAGGTAATTTTGTATTTTTAATAGAGACGGGGTTTCGCTATGTTGGCCAGGATGTCTCGATCTCCTGACCTTATGATCTGCCTGCCTCAGCTTCCCAAAGTGCTGGGATTACAGGTGTGAGCCACAATGCCCAGCCTCCCATTCTTTTAAAGTAACTTTTTTTTTTCTGCTCTGTTGCCCAGGCTGGAATGCAGTGGCACGATCTCAGCTCACTGCACCCTCTGCCTCCCGGGTTCAAGCCATTCTCCTGACTCAGCCTCCCAAGTGGCTGGGATTAGAGGCCCCCGCCACCATGCCTGGCTAATTTTTGTACTTTTAGTAAAGACGAAGTTTCATCTTGTTCATCTTGTTGGCCAAGTTGGTCTTGAACTCCTGACCTCAAGTGATCCACCTGCCTCAGCCTCTGAAAGTTCTGGGATTATAGGCGTGAGCTACTACACCTGGCCCAGAACTTCTAATTGTTGCAAATAGCAACTTGCCCAGTTATAACTCCAGTCTTCCTTGACAATTAGGAAAGACCAATGAGATGGAAGCAGAAATGAGTGTATAATTCTTTTTTTTTTTTTTTTGAGACAGAGTCTTGCTCTGTTGCCCAGGCTAGCATGCAGTCACACAATCTCAGCTCACTGCAACCTCCGCCTCCTGGGTTCAAGCCATTCTCTTGCCTCAGCCTCTTGAATAGCTGGGACTACAGACACGTGTCCCCATGCCCGGCTAATTTTTGTTGTTTTTGGTAGAGATGAGCTTTCGCCATGTTGGTCAGGCTGGTCTTGAACTCCGGGCCTGAAGTGATCTGCCTGTCTTGGCCTCCGAAAGTGATGTGATTACAGGCATGAGCCACCACACCTGGCCTCTGAGTATATAATTGTAAAAAAGCTCTTTCTTTTTTTTTTCCCCCCCCCACTAAAACTCAAGTACTAGAATTCAGTAAAAAAGCTCTTTCAAGAGAGCTGGCTAGAGTGAAAAGTGTGACCCTCTAAAGGTTCCAGAAGCCATTTAGAATCACCAGACATCTTGAGGATGTAAAATAGTGCCAATAGGTGAAGCAAAAAAGAGAAGAACCCAAGTCCCTGATGGCTGTCGAGTAACCATGCCAGTGTTGGACTTTTCTTCCCTCTGGACTTTTTTTTTTATCAAAAAGAAAAATCAATCCCCACCTTGACTGAGCTACTTGTATTTGGATTTTTTAAAAGCAGCCAACTCTAATTCTAATTAATAAACATACCACTCCATTCATTGGTTAAACTGCAAATCTGGGCATACTATCTTCTTTCTAAAGTACAAGCTGAAAGCCAGGCTTGCTTAGAAATATAACACTGGCATAATTCCCTACACTTGTTGCCAATACTTAAGGTTCGGTTTAAATGAGACAACTGATCTTGTTCTCAATAATCTTTAGTATCAAATCTAAATATCTTTTGCAAGAAGTTTCCGTGTTTACAACGAAGTCACAAAAGCATTTTGAGTAATACCTATAATTTCTAACTATAATGTCACCCATAACTCCCACCTAGGAACTTTAAAGAATTAGGAGTTCTTGCTCACTGCATTATTGCTTTTATTAAGTGCCCTGAGACCTCACAACACACTGGCAGCCTTTGGGATGCTCAAAGCAACTTCTAAATCACTGAGTGGCTATGAAGCATTTCTAGGAGAGGGACAAGGTTCAAGATACTAGTGTAGAAAGAGCTCAAGTCAGAGTCTTAGATCTGGTATTTGCTTCTGCGTTCAACTCTGGCAAATTCCTTAGCCTCTCTGGATTAGCTTATTCATCTGTAAAGAGGAGGGGGTTTACACAATGAGATACCATCTCATGCCAGTCAGAATGGTGATTAGTAAAAAGTCAGGAAACAATAGATGTTGGTGAGGCTGTGGAGAAACAGGAACACTTTTACACTGTGGGTGGGAATGTAAATTAGTTCAACCATTGTGGAAGACAGTATCGTGATTCCTCAAGGATCTAGAACCAGAAATATCATTTGACCCAGCAATCCCATTACTGGGTATATACCCAACGGAATATACATAATTCTACTATAAAGACAGAAGCACATGTATGTTTATTACAATAGCAAAGACATCAACCAACCTAAATGCCCATCAATAATAGACTGGATAAAGAAAATGTGGTACATATATACCATGGAATACTATACAGCCACAAAAAGGAGTGAGATCATGTCCTTTATAGGGACATGGATAAAGCTGGAAGCCATCGTCCTCAGCAAACTAACACAGGAACAGAAAACCAAATACCACATGTTCTCACTCATAAGTGGGAGTTGAACATTGAGAACACATGGCCACAGAGAGGGGAACAACACACACCAGGGCCTGTTGGGGTTGGGGGAGAGGGGAGGGAACTTAGAGGACAGGTCAACAGGTGCATCAAACCACCATGGCACACGTATACCTATGTAACAAACCTGCACGTTCTGCACATGTATCCTGGTTTTTTTTCTCTTTAGAATTAAAAAAAAAAAAAAAAAAAGAGGAGGGGGTTTAGATTGGTTCCTTTCAAAACCCAAATTCTTATTATGGCCAGGATTTCCTTCTAGCTACTTTTTGAGTTCCTTCTTGTAAAGCCACAGAACTACTATGAATGAAACTCACCTCCATATTTTATGAAATAACGTGTGCCACCAATTCAAACATAAGCTGGTAGTGAAACTGAACTGGAAGTGTATCTCTCAGAAATATCTTTAAAACTTAAAACAAAATCAGATGCAACGACTTCACCTCCTACCTACTGAGTCAGAATTTCTAGAAGTGGAAGCAAACAATGCTCCACAGTGATTCTGATGTGTAACCTCAGCTGAAAAACACTTTATCTAGAGAGTAGAAATAAAGGGTATTGCTTTGGTTTATGATTAATATATCATAAGGATTCAGAAAACACTGACAAGTCTCTTTCAGAAGTTCTTTCAGATCAAAACAACTGGACTCAATACCTTTTGAAGGAAATGATTTTAAGGCAAGCTAACAAGATTTCTCTGTTTAAAGTTTCTTAGGTATTACAGAAAATATACCTTTAAGCATAAAAGTTTCTTTGGGAGATGTAGTTGTAATTTATTAGAACTATCTGTACAGAAAGCTGCCCATGCAACTTCTATTCTGAGCCTGGTTTTTCAGATGACTGTGGTCTGTGCTGGTGGTAAAAGACACAAACACAGGCACACTAAGAAAGTCTGTCTCTTTGGTCAGTGATTACCACACAGTAATGGCTTATCAGCTAGGCTGCATTTAAATGAAAAAAAAAATCCCGTATATTTCATTCTTCTTTTGTAGTGCCGTCTCTAATCCACTACTTAAGAAATTTTAAATTAATCAACATTATGCTATGAAATCCTTTAACGAGACTGGGGAGAGGGGCAGATCTTTAAGTGCAACATAAGCTATACATGTAGTAAACAGATACTTTCCATAAATAATTATGAAGGAATGAAAAGGAGGCCAGAGTGTCAGGCAAGGTAGATATGTGCTGTTATTCTTTGATCAATGGTATACTGAAAACTACGGTATTGTATCTCTCACCTGCTCTGGAAAAAATATGGTAATGAGGTCTTCCCCTCCTAAATTGGCGAACTGCATAGAAACCTGGAAACTAAATAAGTAACTACTAATTTTCCTTTTCCGAAGGATTTCCAATAGATTTCATTATATTTCCTTTACAGGTTAAATCTCTTATAAACCAAAACTGCAAGGTTATGTATAAACTACATATGTTATCTTGTATATTTTCCTTAGTAGTATGAAACAGCCTTTCCATCATCAATAACATATTGTTATAAACCCTGCTGGACATACGGTTCATACAGATATCAAGCTGCACAGAATAGGAAATGAATATAGAACACTAGAATTAATTTTCAGTCTGTACTAAGTTTAACTTGAGTTAAATACACCAAATCAAGGATAATGGCTTCTTTTATCATCCAAGCTGTTATCTAAAAACAATCCACAACACATTATGAACAGTAACTACTCTAAGAAGAGATTTTTTAAATGCACATCAGGTTGGGAACTGAAATAGAACCACCTCAAAGCTTTTGGTAGTTTGATCCTATTATTGCCTAATACTGAGTCTTTCAATCTTTTTTAAAAACTAAATTACCTAACTTTGAAGGACAATGACCTTGACAAGCCCCTTATTTTGCTTTGTTTATACAGTTTGTTTTTTAATGTTTAAAGAAAATGGAATAATTTTTCTCCCAAATCAAATTAATTCTCTTCTCAGCCCCATCAATGGTACTAGTTTCTAGCACAGCTACTAAATGCTCTGGAATGTTTCTGAGGGATCAGGCAATTACTATGACAATACATGGGTAATTATCATTAAAGAAAATAATATTAAACATGTATACTTAGCAAGAAATCAGAAATAGGCAGCTAAATGAGATGATATTCCATAGCAAGTAGTGACAGGGAAAAATGGAAGCACAGCCTTTAAAATTCAGAGAATAAATCCATAAAACAATGCATTATTACAAAGATATGAGATAATATATAATATTTCTTTTTTTCGGTTTTTTGTTTTTTTTGTTTGTTTGTTTGTTTGTTTGTTTTTTTGAGACAGAGTCTTACTCTGTAGCCCAGGCTGGAGTGCAGTGGCACGATCTCAGCTCACTGCAACCTCCATCTCCCAGGTTCTAGCAATTCTCCTGCCTCAGCCTCTTGAATAGCTGGGATTACAGGCGCCTGCCACCATGCCCGGCTAATTTTTGTAGTTTTAGTAGGGACGGGGTTTCACCATCTTGGCCAGGCTGGTCTTGAACTCCTGACCTCATGATCCACCTGCCTCAGCCTTCCAAAGTGCTGGGATTACAGGCGTGAGCCACCGCACTGGGCCAGTATTTCTTTTTAAAAAAAGAACAATCAATCCCTCTCATTTCTCTGACTCTGAAAAATGTCTCTTTGCAACATGAACCAGTTAAACATAAGAATGTACTCAAAATGCTGGTTTAATAACAAAAACAGCTAGGCCCAGAATTAAGAAAACAGGATTACTTTGTCTGTCCTATAATGAAAAATGTTTTACAATCATCTTGTTTAAAGGTCTCCTGGGAACTGGAATACTGCCAAACATAGGCTGCTAACACGGGCTCAAATTTGCATGGTGGGGGAAGAAGCAGTGAAGAAAGGCAAGAGAAGAGAAATATTTCACATTTCTGAGCTACAGACACTGAGCTTCTACAGTTTCTCTATTACATACACATAATTATGAAGGCCTTGTGCCTTAAAGCAGGCTTAATATTTATCCAAAAGGAGTGAGAAAAGAAAGCCCAAGACAGGACAGATTTCTTCTATAGCAGATAGAATCCAAAATACACATGCGCCACCATGCCTGGCTAATTTCTGCATTTTTAGTAAAGCTGGGGTTTCACCATGATGGCCAAGCTGGTCTCAAACTCCTGGCCTCAAGTGATCCACCTGCCTCTGAGATAGGAGCATAGGGTCTGGAAACAGGAAACCTAAGGCCAACCTATACCTGCCTTCTTGGAACTGGACTAAGAGGAACACCCCACCTGCCCATGACCAAGTAACAAGGGGCCAAAGGCCCATCTTTCTCTGAACCTTCTGTCCCCTATGTCAGGAATGGGACTATCTGGTTTGGTCCATTCTGGGACCCTCATTTGCACCACAGGAGAGATGCCTCTGATTGGTCCTGGGCAGAATCCTGCTTCTGACTGGTCCTAGGCTGAATTCTCCTCTTATTGGTCAGGGGCAGATCTTTCATTTCCATAGGGCATAACCTATCAGAGGCCTCTAAAGGTACTCAGGGGTGTTACCATGCTCTTTGTTTGTTGTTGTTGATACAGAGTTTTGCTCTTGTTGCCCAGGCTGGAGTGCAATGGCGTGATCTTGGCTCAAAGCAACCTCCGCCCCCAGGTTTCAAGTGATTCTCCTGCCTCAGCCTTCAGAGTAGCTGGGAATACAAGTGCCTGCCACCACGCCCAGCTAATTTTTGTATTTTTAGTAGAGTCAGGGTTTCATCATGTTGGCCAGGCTGGTCTCCAACTCCTGACCTCAGGTGATCCACCTGCACTGGCATCCCAAAGTGCTGGCATTACAGGCATGAGCCACCACACCTGGCCTACCATGCTCATTTAATTCAATAAAAACCCCAAGGAACATCACAATCAGGTCTCTTGAGCCACCTGCTGAAGCCCGCTCCCACTCTGTGGAGTGTACTTGTGCTTCAATAAATCTATGCCTTTGTCTTCCGTTGCTTTGTGCGTTTTGTCCAATTCTTTGCCCAATGTGCCAAGAACTTGGACAACTTGCAGTCAAGACTTTCCATCTGGTAATACCTTGGCCACCTAAAGTGCTGGGCACATGAGCCACTCCACCCAGTCCAAGATACAAACTCTTAAAAGTGTGCCGTATATTAGAGGTGGGGCAGGGGGCAGAGGAATAAAGTCCTTTCTCTTTCCAAAAAGACGAATTCAGCTTAGCTGAGTTACTAACAGACTAACTTTACTCAGCTGGTAAATTCATGAGATTAAAAAACCCAGTATTTGACATTTTCCCACCTTCCTTAGTACTGTAGTTCCTATAATTTAAGATACAAAGATGGAATATCTATTGAATTTCAAAATCTACCTCAAAACCTAAGAAAAGATGCCTGATTCTTCTTAAAACATACCTGAACAATTAACAACTAAAAAGTCAAGAAGGTTACAGCAAGCATTTAGACGGAATGAAAAAGAAAAAATGAGGTTACCCAAAGTACAGTGATCCCCTTCCTGACAATCCTGCCCCACTCCCATTACACTTTCTTCATACATGTGTCTGCCTTCCCAACTAACAGAAGGCTATTTGAAGGCAGCAACTACTGTGTGTTAATTGTTTGGGTCTCACTCTATCACCCAGGCTAGAGTGCAGTGGCATGGATCATAGCTCATTGCAGCCTTGACTTCCCAGGCTCAAGCAATACTCCCACCTCAGCCTCCCAAGTAGCTGGGACTTATAGATGTGTGCCACCACACCTGGCTAATTTTTAACTTTTTGTTGATAGAGGGTCCTACTAGGTTGCCCAGGTTGATCTCGAACTCCTCGGCTCAAGCAGTTCTCCCACCTCATCTTCCCCAAATTGCAAGATTTCTAAATCTTCTTTGGTCCCTATTCTGACTCTAGGCCTGGGCCTATTTTCAACATTTAGCACTACAGTCCCATTACTTCAGTATTCAGGTCCGTGGGGGTATTTAAAAATAAAATCCCAGGTTACCTTCCTTTTAGAATGTTAACTAGACCTTGGCATGGTGGCTCACACCTGTAACCTCAGCACTTTGGGAGGCTGAGGCGGGAGGATTACATGAGGCCAAAAGTTTGAGACCAGCCTGGGCAACATAGGGAGATCCCATGTTTACAAAAAATATTTTAAAAATCAGTTGGGCATAGTGGTGTATGCTTATGCTCCCAGCTGCTCAGGAAGCTGAGGTGGGATAATCTCTTGAGTCCAGAAGGTTGAGGCTGCAAAGAGCTGTGATGACACTACTGCACTTCAGCCTGGGTGACAGAGCAATACTCCATCTCCAAATATATATATATATATATATATAAACAAGAAGCTGTGCCTATCTCGTTCACTACTGTATCCCCAAGACTTAGCTTAGAATAGTACTTAACCCAAGCGGGATGCTCAAGAATATCCCTTTAATAAATGCATGAACAGAGACGTAGCAGCCTCTGGGCCTTGGTTTATTTTTTGTACTTGGAAAGCTTTCCTTACTCTTCCATTTGTATATGTCCAAATAAGTCACAGTCCTTTTTTAAAGCTCAGCCCCATACATGCCACTCTCTCTATAAAACCTTGTCTCTTTCCCAAAATTAGAAACCATTTTTTTCTTTCAGAACTTCATCATTTTATAAACATCTTAAAAATATATATTCTACTATTTTAGCTTGTGTTACAGTCACTTACCATTATCATCCTACCATTAACCTTACTGTCCTACCATGAATATACTGTAGCTCAGTAAACATTACATTTTCCTTCCAATGACTCTAGTGTCCTGAAGGGCAGAGATCATATTTATAATTTATATTTATAATTATATTTATAATTCTTTGGCCCTCAAATTACCCAGCATAGTGTTAGCTCCAAACACAGCTGATGTGTAGTGTTTTGTTAGTGAAAACTTCATCTCCTTGCATTATCACTAATGTAGAAGAGGTTACCTACAGGCTGACCTTAACGCAATGTGAAGTATAAAGAAAGAGAAAAATGCAGCAAAATGCTAAAAGTGTTTTAGATTGCTGAAAGCACAAGAATGCAGAATCATGCAGAGCTGACAAACTCTTTTAGTGACTGGAATATAAATTACTTTTGTAGAAAGAACATGACAATATAATTAGTCACAAATGTTAAAAATTGATCTTTTTATTGGTTTTTGTTCCAAGCACACTTATAAATAGTTACATTCTACAAATACGAAAGGGCTTAGCTAAGCAACTAGATTACTATTTTGATAGTACACACAAGGAGTTATCTTTCTACAGTTTGTGACTGGAACTTAAAAAAAGTTTTCTTTTTATTTTTTTTTAGTCAGAGTCTCGCTCTGTCGCCCAGGCTGGAGTGCAGTGGCTCACTGTAATCTCTACCTCCCAGGTTCAAGCAATTCTCCGCCTCAGCCTCCAGAGTAGCTGGGATTACAGGCGCCTGCCACTATGCCGGGCTAATTTTTTTTTTTTTTTTTTTAGTAGAGATGGGGTTTCGCCACCTTGACCAGGCTGGTCTCGGACTCCTGACCTCGTGATCCACCTGCCTTGACCTCCCAAAGTGCTGAGATTACAGGCGTGCGTCACCGCACCAATCAAGGAAACGTTTTCTTACCAGTGACACTGACAGAAACTGGAAAGGAACTAGTTAAGTTTTAATATAAGACAGTAGATACGTACTTCCGCATTCTCATAATCCATAGGAATAATTCTCTTCAACAACTCACCTTCTTCATTCCATAGTACTCCGCAGGTTTGGGGATGCTAAATGCGACCTCCCTTATAAATGATTAACTTTGACATACTATGAGCTAGGAGGAAGAGTGACTAAGGGCTGTAGTCAGTCCTTTGAGGGTCACTGAGCTTACTTCTATTCCTTACTTTAGACTGAGACTTCCCTTGTCTTTGACCTCCTTAAACAACCATTCTTTAAGGGCAGCCACTAAAAGCTCTACTCAATGCCAGAAAAATCGCTGTGAGAATATGGATGTAAGAGACACATACAGGTGTACAGTAAGAGAGATATGAGTAAAGACCAAAAAAAGTCAAAATAAGACCTAGAATTAAAGAGAGAAAAGGGCACCAGAACCTTTTGGGTCTATTTCCAAGCAAGCTCCCACTGACAGGCTTTGGTGATCCACCTTTTCCAAACCTCTGCCTGCATAAGCACTATATCGATTTCCTGTAACTAATCACAACTCTTCAGTTCACTTACGTGTAAGTTACATGCGTATATTTCTAGAACCCTATCTTCTATTTTTCATGAAGCCCTTTAAAAGAAGACAAAATCCAAGTAGCAAATTCTACCTTCACAATGAGCAAACACTTCAAGCAGTTCTGCACTTTGCAAAACGATGTGCTCAAAAGGTGTCAGTACTTTGTGTTACTGTGGGATGTATGAAGGCCAATTTCTATAATAAACGCACAACAGTTTATTTGCAATTAAGGAAATTACTGGTCTAAAATGAGTAAAATAGAAGTGGTTTTCTTTTGCAGGAGGGAAAAGGACAGATTCTCTCTCCCTTTTTTTTTTTTTTTTTTTTACATTTGCATTTCCCTAGTTCAAAGTTCTCTAAAATTTTGTAAATGTAATCAAAGGCAGTTACTCTATGTGGCTCAGGTGATTCAGAGTTATTTGAGAATTTCAAGGGGTAGGGAAGAGCCACAGGAGGTTTGGCTCTAACAGACAAGCAAGTCTCTTACAGCATTATATATGAATATCTCTTGCTTATATTTCATCACACAGCAGGGTACATTGTTAGCCACAGTATCAGAATGTCCTAAAACTTTAAACTACGGAAAATATAAAGGACACACAACTGAAGAATTTGTCCTGGTTCAGAAGTCGGGCCTCAGAAATATCAGGTTTTTGTTTTTTGCAAACTAGTATAGTTAAAGGCTAAGATCCTTATATTTCACCTTTAGAAGAAGAGATGAAAATTCGTAGTATCACTATTTAAGCTTCATTAAAGACTAGCAATTATTAGTACTGGGTATGTGAATTATAACTCTCCAAGCCCAGTAAATGAAACAACTCTTCCTATTTTTTCTTCACAAAATTAAGCATTTGCCATAGACTGGACTTAAGCTGCAACATCAATCGAAGCATTTAAATATCCTCTTAAAATGTTTCCTGACAATGTAGTGAGATTTGAAATCTCTCTCTCCCTTCCCCTTCCTCTCTCAAAGGAAAAGACGACCACACAACACTTTTCCTCATCTGACATTTGTTCCATACACTATAAGATAGAGCTGCTTTTCATATACTGATCACGTTCTTGCTACGAACTCATGAAATCGAGCAGTTTTATATTTGAGTTCTGCTCCCTAAGAGGAACAACTGTGACATTAGTGCTGCTCAGATATTTTCAAACGCCCCCTCACCTTTTACCCAGTGAACAGGATAACGTTTTGTTTTTAATATGAGGCTTCTGCTGTTGCCCTAATATTTACTTATTTCAAATAGGCCACTCACCCAGAAAGGAGCAGGTTCTCAGACAGTAAAAGTCAGGGAGATGTTGCTTTAAACCTCAACTCATCATTCCAGACCCCCTCAAAGTATGAGAGGGGCTGCCTCTCTTAATAGAGGCTCAAAGCAGGTTTTTCTCCAAAGTGATTATTTTCCCACAAGAGTTGGTGAGTATAATACGTTGTGAAAGGTGTAATTCTCCTTCTGGGAGTACTCATTGCCCTATGCCAGGACCAAATACTTGCTCTCAGCTTCTGCTCCCTACTGTGAGAATCTCAAGATGTTAAAATGTTTCAAGGCAAAATGGCTTGCTATTTAGCAGGTGTTACAAGAAGAGAAAGAAAAGCATAGTCTATGAGCTGTCCATTCCTTTGTTATACTGTCAATTATTTTCTCCCGGCTCTTAAGCCTCATTCTTAGAGAATCCGCTCTCTCTTGAGTGGTGGGGCCCAGATTCTGTACTCAAAAGTAAGCTACCTGGACCAGGATTGAAAAGCTCACCCAAAATGGGTCAGCCAGTCTTTTTCTTAGGAATTTGCAATTGTGACATACGGGCTCTAATCAATCTCTGCTAAGGCTTAAATTGAGGAGAAAGCCTGTGCAGAGGCCTTTTCCCATGAAATATAAAAAAGTAGAAAGGCTGGTAATGTAGAGAAAATGGTGCTGGTAGACACAAGCTGAGGCAAGAGATTTCACAGCCCTAAGCAGGAGGAGGGTCAAAAAAAGGTGTCAGAGACAGGAAGAGTTGAAAGCCAGGGACCAAGAGTAGTTGTCTTGGTTCCTAGACATTTTCCAGGTGCTTTGTTCTAATTCCTAGATAGGCCTGTGTATTTCCTTTCTTGGTTTCATGACATATCCTGGTGGTCTTCCAGTAAATCCTCCTTTAGAGTTTAAGCTAATTTAAATAGATGCTGTTATTTGTAATCAAAACAGTGTTGATCAAGATCATACGTAACTGCTCTACCTCCTCTTAAACCAACATTTTTTTTTAAGGCTTGTTTTACATAATAGATAACTGGAAAATCACCCAAACAGGAGATGATAAAATGTTTGATGGCAATTTAACACATGTATTAGTAAAATGAAATTTCAGCTCCCAAGTAGCTCCAGTCCTAGAACAGGAACACTTTTCCTCTGGCTAGCTGCCAGTGGGTATCTGAGAAATCATGGCAAACTGGAGTGATGCTGCAGGATTTCCAAAGACACTGAAAGGAAAAAAAGCCTGATTGGGCTTTATAAATCAACAAAATATATGTAGATTAAATAATCTTTTATATAAATATAGCACAAGTAGAAAGAGTCTAAAACTCTAAAAAGCCATAAAAAGTTTCTAGGTAAAGGAAAGGGAGGTTCTGCATTATCCTCCCCACAAGGTAAAGGTTAAACTCCTGACTGGATGGTAACTTAAGGACTGTGTTAATGAGAAAAAATTTGCAATGATTGTGCAACTCCAAGAGAGGCAACCGAGAAAGATTCAAACATTGAACTCATTTATATTGTAAATATTTCTTGCTTTCTGTACACCAAACATTTCTTAAATACTATGTACAAGACACTACACTAGACAGTCAAGGAAAGGAAGTTAAAAAAAGATAAATAAGGTACAGACTCTATCCACAGGGAATGTAACGGTAGAAAACTGTTAGGTCAACAGCTAACACAGTCCTGGAAATACGTTAAGTCAACAAAATTAGCCAGGTGTGGTGGCACGTGCCTGTAATCTCAACTGCTTGGGAGGCTGAAACAGGAGAATCGCTTGAACCCAGGAGGTGGAGACTGCAGTGAGCTGAGGTCCCAACCCTGCCCTCCAGACTGGGCAACAGAGTGAGACACTGTCTAAAAAAAAAAAAAGATATAATGAGGAAGACTTGAGCTAAAATTTTCTTGCTTCAATTCATGGCTATCTCCATTATTCACACTATCTAGAATTGGAGATGACAATGTCTAAATCTTTAGTCCTCAAAATGTAATTGCAAAGCTATCCATTTGTTATAGTGAACCCCAAGTTTCTCTTCAAAGAATCAGTATGTCAGTATATTCGGTTCTCTTATTCTTTAAATCTCTATTTTAAACTTCCCTGTCATTCCAGTAAACAACCTTCTCCACCGGTTCATCAGTAGTTCACATCCCCAGCTCCATCCTGACTCAACCCCAGTAACCTAATCACCCCTGGCTACCAGCTCTGACACACCCATAACCGTCCTTCCTGCCAAAACACCCACCCTGCCACTCCAGCTCAGACCCCTGCTCTTTTTAAAATAGACAATCGGGATTAGTCTAGTTTGTATGGTCTAACCCTAGTTAATAGGGGATGACATAGCAGTAAGGATGACCCCTGTCAGGCATAAATACCCCTTCCCCCCTTGTCCAAGCATGTGGTGGCCATCATTGCTCCGTCCGTGCACCCCACACCCTTCTATAGAAGTAAACTGCCTTGCTGAGAAGACATATCTTTGAGTGCTATTTCTTTTGCGGCATCGAAATTTTACTTGTAACAATTCTGGGGGCTCGTCCGGGATTCACCCTTCTCCTCTGGGGTCTCGGACCCGCTCTCATGAGGAAACGCATCCTGCTGCTTCATTTTACAGCAGCCTCATGGGTAAGGGGTCCAGACCTACTCGATGTATGACAAAGAAGCCCAGCCTCTCAGCAACATGGGGGGAAAAAAAGGCCTAAGAATACCACAGCAACTAAGCAAGTCTGTGCAAAGACCAAGAAAAAGACGCCCATGGGATCTGGCAAAGTATTTCCTTGGTGGTAGGGACCAAGGTAAGAAAAGCCGTGTGGGGAGGGGGGGAGGGGGTGCAGTAAACTATTCCTTGGTCAGAATATACCAAGGCAAGAAAAGCCGTGGGGGCGTGGTGAAGTATTCCTTGGTCGGGGTGGCTTGGAGGTTAAACATAGGTAAGACATCTCCATTGGGGGAGGGGATTGAACCTCACATAAACCTCCAATAGTGGGGGGGGGGGAGCAAGAAATTTTCGGTAAAGGAAATTGAGCCTCACCCCAAAAGGAAAGACATTTCCGGTAAGGGAAGTTGAGCCTTATTGACCCCAAGAAAAGGAAAAACTCGAGATAGAGCAATGAAAAAAAATACTCAGAACTTCCCTTTCCCCTCTTTTGGGGAAAGAAAGGCGTATGATCCATAAATACCCACCCTCCCTCCCCCCACCGAAACATTCCTACAGCAGATCAAAAATTTCTCACCTAACACCCCCAGTGGGACAATAGCAACGCAGCCCACCGAGAAAACATGCAGGAAAATATGCTGGTCTAGATCTTGAGGATCCTCTTGGCAGGGGATCTTGAAACTTAATTTTGTCACTAACAATTGGCCAAATATTAACAAGAAATTACAAAAAAAAAAAAAAAGAAAAATAGAGAACTAGAAAAATTAACTTGTAAAAAAGCTTCTGAAGAGAGTTCAAGAGGATGTCAAATTGTTAAGAGGTAAACGGGTGGGGTCCACGCAGTCCAGCTGGAGAATTCAACCCTGCAGGGGTTGGGCTGTGCCAGTGGCCCTGTGAATCTTTCCCGCCCCCTCCTCCTTCCGACCCCTCCCCTGCCGCCCCTCCTCCTCCTCGGAGCGGGTGGACTCCAGCAGGCAGGCAGGGCCGGGGCTGGGGTCAGCGCGGGATCGTCCCCCAGCTGGCGACAGGCTCCAGAACGACAGGTTAGGTGGCTCAGAGGCCTGGTCACCAGTCCCCTTAGGGGTGTTGGCGGCAGGCGCAGCACCTGAATGTTATAGCCCCAGGGCAGCAGCACATGGCAAATCCCGGGAGAGGGAGCCCCGGCGCCGCCCACTGGGGGCCCAAGTCCGTGGACAGTGTGAAGCCGTTAGCACCCACAGCCGCCAGCCCAGGTCTTTCCGAGATCGGAATGCTTGTGATTGCAGCCCAAATCTGGTGGTAGACTCCATGAAAGGCTAAATACCGGCGCGAGACCGATAGTCAGCAAGTATGGTAAGGGAAAGTTAAAAAGAAGTTTGGAGAGAAAGAGAGAGAGAGAGAAAAAAAAAAAGAAATCCTAGAGGAGAGAGAAAGACTAACAGAGGGAACAGAGAAAGTGAGAGAGAGAGAGAGAGAGAGAGAGAAAGTAAAGAGAAAGCAATGTGCCCTGTTCTTTTAAAAGCCAGGGTAAATTTAAAGCAATGTGCCCTGTTCTTTTAAAAGCCAGGGTAATTGAAGGTCTTCTCCATGATGGGATTCTTAAATCCTGTTGTTCCCAATCCTTGTATTATTACAATCACCAGTAGTTTACAGTAATAGGTTTAAAAGATGCCTTCTGGGCTTGTCCATTGGCAGAAGACAGCCGGGACCTAACTGCCTGTGAATGAGAAGACCCTCCTCACTCCAGTCGAAAATAGCAATACCAATGGACAGTTTTATCCCAAGTGTTTGCGAGTCTCAGTCTATGGATAGACCCTTATGCCCTAAAAATAAAGCCCTTATACAAAAAGCTCACGCAAAACAGGCTAAACCCTCTCACTGGGCAATTACCAGAAATCCAACAGGTGGAAACGTTACCTCCTTAAGCAGCCATTCCATCTTTTTGTCAGTATTAAGAAGAGCATAGCCTTAAAAATACTTGCCCAAAGGCACGGAGGCTGGTAGCCTTCCTATCAAAAATCCTTAACGCAGTAACCTATGGATAGCCCAAATGCATTACAGGACGACACTTATTTATCAAGTTTGCTAAAAGTTAACACTGTAACATGTATTACCCTAACTTCTAATCTTGTGGCCTTACCCAGTCTACTCCAGGGACATCATTGACAAAAAGAAAAAGAAAGGAGAATTTATGTAAAAAGAATCTTACACGGTAAATTCTTTACTTGAAATAAAGTAACTGGGTGTTTAAAGTAAGGGATGTTTATAGGTCTATATGTTACAGGTCAAAAAGTTGAAGATTATCTGTGAAAGTTGTGAAAAATGTTATAGAAGGGAATTTATGCAAGAAATGTGGTATAATTTAAAAGTAATTAGGCCTCTTGAATGTAAAATTATTGAAGAAACAGTTTATGTGCTAGGTGTGTAAGGAAAACAAAAATATATTTTTGGTAAAAGGATTATAAGGAGGCATAAGTATGTGATTTCTACCTTCATTTAAAAAAAAGTAAAAAATGAAAATATTTTGTTTTGAAGGTTAAAGCAAATTTTAAAATGTTAATTATAAAGGAAATTCTGTGTGTAATCATAAACATATTGGCTAATGTTGAAGGGTTATCATCCAGTTTTTCTGTGAACTGGACATTAAAACATTTTTGTTTAAAAAAAATCACTAACCTGCTTTTTAACAAAAATTTTAACAGGTTAAAAAGAATCTATAAAAAATCTTACCTTACAGTCAGAAAATATGTCTACAAGGTTTCATGAAAATTGAGTTTAACATTAATAGCAAGGTAATATAAAGATGAAACTTATCTGGTATAAAATCACACGGGAAGCACTGTGAAATATAAAATAGTGTTTGGCTTTCTTTGGTTTAAAAGCTAACAAAAATAGGTGCTAAAGAGAATTCAGAAGGAAAATGGATATTGCCAGACCAGAGGGAAATGTTATCCAAACCCCTTATGAGAGGAATCTGCTTCCAACTGTATCTAGGGACCAACTGAAGGCCCCAAGCCATGTGTGACACAGTCCTCAGAGTTAATGGGTGCACAGGAATTTATACCCTGGCCAAATGGGTTACAGACAGTTGCTTAATATGTAAGAAAACTAATAAACTATTAAAAAAAAATTATCCCTCATGGGAAGGAATTCAGGCTTAAGGCCATTCCAAAGTATCCAGATTAATTACACAAAGATGCCTCCAATTGGTTGTCTAAAGTATTTATTGATTCAGATAATAGGACTCATTTTACTGCACATGTCATTGGGAAATTAGCCCAGGTACTGGATATAACATGGAAAGACTGTACTCCCTGGCACCCACCTTTATCAGGGAAAGTAGGAATGCCTATTACCCTGTTAAGAGTCTAAACTGCTCCCCAAAGGACATTCTACTACGAATCTCACTACATTTGAAACAAAAAATCAGTTGATATACTTGGTTTATCTTCCACTTTCCCTTCCCTCAAAACTAAAGGTCTTTTAGCGCAGGTGCCACCCTGAAGTTTCCGATACCAGCACCAGCCTGGAGACCACCCTACCTTGTGCTGCTAGCCACCAAGACTGCCATTGGTACAGCAAAAAAGAGATGACTACATCACACCCGAGTCAAGAAAGCGCCATAACCATTAGAATCATGGGCTATTGTTCTAGAATCAGACCCCACCAAGTTAAAGCTAAGAAAGGCTTAGTCTATCTTTTTTTTTTTCCTTTTCTTCCCTTTAACTTCTCCCGATCTTATTATTAATGTGATTAGATCTAGCTCACCTCAAGTTGTTACTTTGATGTCTGTTTAGTTATGCCTTGTGGAGATTTGCATAACCAGGGACAGCTTGCTACTTCAGAAGGATGTCTCTGTCCCTCTTAGACTTCCTCAGGTTAGGAAAACATAATGAATTCCTCTAAGGATACTAGTAATCCAAGGAATAGTAGCTATGTTAATTGGTAGAAATCAGACTCTTGTTCCTCTAAAACAGAATCTCTGTGTTCTGCTTAGTCTAATGTCATATGGAACACTAAAGGTTTAAGATAGACTGCTTCCACAGGTCTTTGTCAGTCCTCAAAACTAAATATCCACTTCACCAAAGGAATTACTCCTTCTCGCTGTCAATATAACTGGTGTAATCCTATACAGTTTACTACTGTTATTGCAACATCTGAAAACTCTTCCCATTATTAAGTTGTATTTATGGCATGGGAGCCAACATTTCAGAAAAGGATCCTAAAGAAATTTTTGAAATGCACTTTATTGCTCCTTCAACCTCTTTATCAATCACTCCTCCTAGACACAATGACAAAACCAAAGTCTCAACAGTAAAAGTAAAGGACCTAAGGCAAACCATAGCCATTAAAACAGGATATAAGGATGCAAATGCCTGGGTAGAATGGATTAAATATTCCATTTGCACCTTAAATAAATGCAACTATTATACTTGTGTGCACAGTAGGCCAGAGGCCCAGACTGTCCCCTTTTCACTTAAGTGGTCTAATCAAGCGGACATGGAGTGCATGAGAGCTCTTTTTCAAGATTCCAACGCCTGGAATAACGAATTGAGCCAAGTTCCTTCGCTGCTATTTCCCGAGGCTCAACACCCCGAGGTCAGCCCCCTACGGCTATACAGCCTCCAACTCCCAAGGCAAAGCTTGCCTCGTGTCTCTCAAAACAGGGGGAGAACTTAGTGTCCCTTGGATACTTAACAGGATGCAGTGAAGTCAGACACTTCCAAGAGGTGGCTCATCAGTCCGCCCTTACTCATCCCCAAGCAGATGTATGGCGGTATTGTGGGGAACCCTTACCAGACACTGCCAAATAACTGGAGCAACACTTGTGCTCTAGTCCAATTGGCTATCCCTTTTACCCTGGCATTTCATCAACCAAAAAAAGAGAAATCATGACATCGGCAAATAAAAGAAGCTCCTTATAGGTCTTTTAAATCTCATGTGTACTTAGATGCAATTGCGGTCCCCAAAGGAGTTCCAAATGAATTTAAAGCCTGAGATCAAATAGCTCCAAGATTTAAGTCACTGTTGTTCTGGTAGGTAACAATTAATAAAAATTGTAAATTAGATAAGCTACATTTATTACAACCCACAGCGGTTTGTTAACTATACTAAAGATGCTATTAAAGGAACAGCTAAACAATTAGGATCCACAAGCCAAATGGCCTAAAAAACAATAAAATGGCCCTAAATATATTGGTGGAGAAGGGTGGTGTTTGTGTTATGATTAAAACCCAGTGTTGTACCTTTATTCCAAACAACACTGCTGCCAATGGGAGCATAACAAAAGCCCTCCAAGGACCTACTGCTTTTATCAAAAGAGCTAGCTAGAAATTCTGGCATCAATAACTCTATTTCAGATTGGCTCAAAAGGTGGTTCAGTTAATGGAAAGAAACTATAACCTCAATTCTTACCTCTCTAGCAACTGTAATAATTATGCTTCTTGTTAGATGTTGTGTCATACCATGCACCAAGGACTGTGTAGAGGCTAGAATATCTCCAACCCCTCCTCCACCCTATTCAGATAGATTACTTCTTTTAGAAAAACAAAACAACTAAGCCAAAAATGTTAAGGAAGTTTGAAAAGAAAACTGTAAAAATTCAAGATGGAGGACTGTTATAGTAAACCCCAAGTTTCACTTCAAATAATCAGTATGTCAGTATGTTCTGCTCTCTTATTCTTTAAATCTCTATTTTAAAGTTTAACTTCCTTGTAATTCCAGTAAACAACCTTCTCCACCAGTTCATCAGTAGTTCACATCTGCTCCCCCTCACCCCCACTCCATCCTGACTCATCCTGGTCACCTAATCACCCCTGGCTACCAGCTCTGACACGCCCATAACCATCTTTCCTGCCAAAACACCCACCCTGCCACTCCAGCTTGGACCCCTACTCTTTTTAAAATAGCCAATCAGGATTAGTCCAGTTTGTAAGGTCTATCCCTAGCTAATAGGGGATGACACAGCAGTGGGGATGACACAGCAGTAGGGATGACCCCTGTCAGGCATAAGTACCCCTTCCCCCTTGTCTGAGCGTGAGGTGGCCATAATTGCTCCGTCCATGCACCCTGCACCCTTCTATAGAAGTAAACTGCCTTGCTGAGAGGACATATGTTCAAGTGCTATTGCTTTTGCAACATTGAAACTTCACTTATAACACATTCATACATTTGCACAGCAAAAGAAATAATCAACAGGGAGAGGAGATAATCTGTTGAATGGGAGAAAATAACTGTAAGTATTCATCTGACAGAGGACTAATAACCAGGATATACAAGGAACTCAAACAACAAAAACTGCCACAAATAATCCCATTTAAAAGTGGGCACAAAACATTAATATATGTTTTTCAAAAGAAGATACACAAATGGCCAAGAGGTTATTTAAAAATGTTCAATATTACTACTCATTAGAGAAATACAAATCAAAACCACAATGACATATCATCTTACTGCAGTCAGAATGGCTATTACTAAATTAAGAAAATAACAGATGTTGGCAAGGATGCAGAGAAAGGAACTCTTACACTGTTAGTGAGAATGTAAATTACTACAGTGTCTCTGGAAGATAATATGGAGATATCCCAAAGAACTAAAAATAGAATTACCATTGGATCTAGCAATCCCAATACTGGGTATCTCCGCAAACAAAAAGAAATCAATGTATCAAAAAGATATCTGTTCTTATGTATTTTTCACAGCACTATTCACAAGAGCAAAGATATGGAATTAACCTAAGTGTCCATCAATGGATGAATGGATAAAGAAAATATGGTATACAAGCACAACAGAGTACTATCCAGCCACAAAAAGTGTAAGATCCTGTCATGTGCAGTAACAAGGATGGAACCTAAGTGGAACAAACCAGGCACAGAAAGACAAATACCGTATGATCTCACTCATAAGTGATTGCTTAAAATATGCTTACGTGGATGTTGAGAGCGGAATGATAGAGAATGAAAACTTGGAATGGTGAGTGGGTGGGAGGGGGAAGGAAGATGAGAAATTGGTTGGTGGGTACACAATATATGTTATTTGGGTAATGGATACTATAAAAACCCTGACTTAACCACTATGCAATCTATGCATGTAAAAAAAATTGCCCATGTATCCTCAAAATATGTACAAATAAAACAGGAAGACAAAATAACTTTTCCCTGAATTTAGGAGTATGTCTCTTCCCTTTGTAATACCGCTGGCAGAGAGATCTCTGAAAAATTTATACACGGCAAAAAAAGGTCCAAATTTTACTTTCTTTTACCAAGTTCACTATTTCATCCTTTCTTCCCACATTATGTAAACTTTCTACCCAAATGAAGATCAAAAGGTTTCTTCTAAGTTCCTTAAGCACTCCTAGGGGACAACTAAGTTGAGGCATGTTCCTTGTTCACAACTGCCTGTGTTAAAACAGTCCTCTCTACTTTAAGTAAAATTCCCATTTTCTAGTGTATCTTCAGAAGTTTGTATTATTGAATTCTTATGTTCTGTTTCCTGTGTTGCTCAGCTTATTTGTAATGTGCTCCTAAGGAAGTTCACAACATTATAAAAGGGTCTTATCAATATTACACTTTCTTATGACTTCTTCAGATCTATATTTAATTGCTCTGCTGAAACACAACCATGCTCCTGTTAATTTACAGTTGCCTAGATTCAAAGCTCTTTTGTGGTACCACCCAGCACCTCTTGTCTTTTAAGAGGGGATATAAAAGCATTCCCTCCAAGCTACTTCAAAATTACAAAGCCTGATAAGCTCTATTAACACTTACTTTATTTACAACACAAAGGTTTCAGTGGATGAAACAGTTTGAATACAGGAGCTCTAAGCTTCTCAGTTGTATACGTGGCACATGCATTCAACATCAATGATTGATTTACTGTGGGAAGAAAATTTCAGAACCTAAAAAGCTCAAGGCCATACAAGGGTTTGGAAGTAACAAAGGTAGCCTTCTGAGTCGCAAAATTAGGGGGCATCATGTGAAACAGGAAATCCTGCTCTTTCACACTGGGGGAAGTTTCCAATCTTTGCCCCAGTTAAAAGCTTTTATGACTATCTTCTGTCACTGTTTTAAAATTAGGTAAGGGATAATGTGTGGATGACTCTATGCTGGGTATATAGGTATATATGCACATAAAAAAAATCTATACAAAAACATAGAGCCTGGGCAACAAAGCAAGACCCCATCTCTACAAAAAAAGTTAGCCAGGCATGGTAGTGTGCACCTGTATTCCCAGCCACTCTACTTGGGAGGTTGAAGTGAGAGGATCCCTCGAGCCTGGAAGTTTGAGGCTGCAGTAAGCTATGATTGTGCCACTACACTCCAGCCTGGGTGACAGAGCAAGACTCTGTCCCTTAAAAAAAAAAAATCTATGTATGTATGTTTGGGGAAAAAAAAAAAAAAAGCATTCCTAGTGCAGGTTTGCTTATTGTGTGACCCTAGCTAGGTAAGTTACTAAAGTTCCTGTGCTCAAAAATAGGGGAAAAAAGAAATAACCACAAAAAGTGCCTACCAGACTGAGCCCTACTGACTTGGGCTCCTGAATTACAGCTATGGCCTGTATTCTGAACTCAAACCTCTAGAGCACCCTTTTTTACCCTGGAGTTGGGCCAGGGCTATGCTCTGCCCCACCAGGAGTAGAGATTCACAGCTGCAGCCCAACCCCCTGGATCTGGACTGCTAAAGCTACCTCAAAGTCACAGATCCTGGTGCTGCGGGCAACCTACAACAAACCCTGCTACAGAGAGCAAACCTGCACTCCAAGACAAAAGAGCCACAGAGGTTTGCAAGACGCTAAGCCTAGGATCCTAGTCTCACAGCTGCTTGTAGGCCATGTCAGATACCAAGAGTCTTCCCATTGTGGGGAAAATGAGAACAGGAAGACCCAAAAGTCTTTGCCAACAAGGATATTAACAACCTACTGCCATCACTACCAAAAAATTCTATACCCTAGGCCACTAAGGCATTCACACTTATTCCCGATGTTTAATGTCGCAAAAGAAGTTGCACATACACTATACCACTAAACCTACCTGCACACAGATTCACCACACTTTTCCCAATTAGCACACTAAGACCCAACTGCAGGTGAAAGTCTTTGTCTATCAAAGCCACTCTAGAAAGTTTAAGAGACTAAAGTTCCATTAGATGCACAAATATCAACAAAGGGGTAAAGAAACATGAAAAAGTAAGAAAATATGACACCACCAAAGTAACATAACTATTTAGTAACAGACCCCAGTGAAAAGCAAATTTTAAAACTGCTGGAAAGGGAACTCAAAATAATGATCTTTTGTTGTTGTTTGGATTTTTTTTTTTTTTTTTAAACATAGGATCTAACTCTGTTGTCCAGGCTGGAGTGCAGTGGTGCAAACACGGCTCACTACAACCTCAACTTCCTGGGCTCAAGCAATCCTCCTGCCTCAGCCCCCAAGTAGCTAGGACTACAGGTGTGTACCACCACATCTGGCTAATGTTTTTGTATTTTTCTTAGAGTCTTGCTATTTTCCCTAGGCTGATCTCAAACTCCTGAGCACAAGCAATCCACTCACCTCAGCCTCCCAAAGTGATGGGATTACAGGTGTGAGTCACTCATGTCTGGCCTAAAATAATAATCTTAAGGAAACTTAATGAGATACAAGAAAATACAGACAGGTGAGTCAACAAAACCAGACAAATAATGCATGATATAAACAAGAAATTCAACAGGGAGATCATAAAAAAAAGAACCAAACAGAAATCCCACAGCTGAAGAATTCAATGAATTAAATAAAAAGTACAACAGAAAGACTCAACAGTAAACTTAAGCAGAAGAAAGTCTCTGAACTTGATGACAGGTCATTTGAAACTACTCAGTTAACAGAACAAAACAAACAAGGCCGAGCTCAGTGGCTCATGCCTGTAATCCTAGCACTCTGGGAGGCCTAGGTGAGCAGATCACCTGAGGTTAGGAGTTCAAGACCAGTCTGGCTAACATGGTAAAACCTCGTCTCTACTAAAAATACAAAAATTAGCCAGGCATGGTGGTGCATGCCAGTAAGCCCAGCTACCCAGGAAGCTAGATCACTAGAGCCCAAGAGTTTGAGGCTGCAGCAAGCTATGATTGCACCACCACACTCTAGCCTCAGAATCAGAACAAGAGTCAGTCTCTTTTAAAAAAAGAGGTGGGAGGAATCTTGTCATTTTTTTAAATTTGAGGATTACTGTCTCCTTTATAAGAGAGCCAAAGGCCGAGCGCAGTGGCTGACACCTGTAATCCCAGCACTATGAGAGGTCAAGGCAGGTGGATCACAAGGTCAGGAGATTGAGACCATCCTGGCTAACACAGTGAAACCCCATCTCTACTAAAAATACAAAAATTTAGCTGGGCGTGGTGGCTCATGCCTGTAATCTGAACTACTCAGGAGGCTGAGGCCGGAGAATTGCTTGAACTCGGGAGGCAGAGATTGCAGTGAGCCAAGATCATGCCACTGCACTCCAGCCTGGGTGACAGAGTGAGACTCCATCTCAAAAAAAAAAAAAAAAGAGAGAGAGAGAGAGAGCCAAAGCAGATTACAATAGCTGCTGGAAAGCAAGGCTATAGCAGTCCAGACTTAGAAATTTCAGGCTATGTGAGAGACCTCCATTTTCCTGCCATTTAGTGCAAAGAATCTCTGCCCCAAACTTCTCATCTACCAAGTCCTGTTCCTGTGTGCTAGAATACAAGCAAAAGTGAGCACTTGCTGGGCAAAAGATTTGTGGACTGGAAAATTTTTAAATTGATAATGTCTATAACTTCCTAAGTAAAAGACCCTAAGGGAATACTGAAAACTAAAATCATTCCCATAAAAAGAAAATAAAATTAAAACTTGCCTATGGTGACTATAATTAACATAATATTGATGATTTAAGAAAATAAGAAAAATAGTTATAAAATTTTACAATTTAGTTTCTATAATAAATGAAAAAATGCTAGCTAACAGGAAGATAAAATGCTTCTTCTCAGTTTTAAGGTTCTCATGGTCTCCTTTACTTTCTTCCCTGATTATCTTGGAGGTATCAATTCTTAAGCATTAAGTCTTGAAAATCTTGGTGGTAAAACTATAATCAACAAAGCTTGAAAAGTGTGACCACTCAGTAGGAAACAGTGGAATGGAAGGGAAAGAGTTAGAGGTCACACAATTCCTTGTGCAGGGACGACGTGGAAGACCTCTAACTAGAACCATGTTCACAATTATCCAGTGCTGTCATTTTTGTTCTCTCTCTACATAATTAGAGAACTGGTATGAATTTCTAGATCAGGTGGTCAAGGTGAAACTGGGGTCCCAAAGGCCAAGGTAATTATTAAGAGTTGGGTATTGAAGAAAATGGTCATCGTCCCAGGACAACAAAAAAGTTCCTATTTTAGGAATTTAAAGTCTCAAGCTCTGGCTATCACAGCAATAGATACTCTTTAAATTCACAATTAATCATTTCTCCCAAATAATTTCATACATTTATATTTATAAGCAATGATTGATTCACTGAACAAACCTAAGTCACAATAGGCTTTTTGTTTAAGTCTTCCTTGTCAGGAAATTCAAATATTTTATGATTCATTGGACAGTAATGAATAATGACAAAACACTAGTGAGTAAAAACATTAATTACATACTGTGGTCTTTGTGTGGCTTTGGTACAAAAGGTTGTTTGTTTATTTACAATGCTGCAACATCACCTTGGTAATGAAAAGAGTGGCATATGTGCTCCGGCTGCTCAAATATTGACAACCAATGAGTCACACTTGCAGCAGAGAACTTACTCTGAAAAAAATAGGGGGAGGAATGCTGTGCCTGTAAGTTAGAAACAAGCTCCGGTGTTCATGCTCACCTTTACATTGAGACATGATGAAATCCTGTCTATTTTCTTGTCAACTGATCTTCTTTCAAAATTATTTCCTTTTTTGAGCATCACAAGGAATATTTTTATTAGTAACATTGGTAAAAATCTAAAAAGGCTAGCTTATTAAATCTTCCTAACTTCTCTTTTTTTTTTTGAGATGAAGTCTCACTCTGTCACCAGGCTGGAGTGCAGTGGCACGATCTCGGCCCACTACAACCTCCGCCTCCCATATTCAAGTGATTCTCCTGCCTCAGACTCCTGAGTTGCTGGAATTACTTACAGGCATGTGCCACCATGCCCAGCTACTTTTTGTATTTTTAGTGGAGACGGGGTTTCACTATGTTGGCCAGGCTGGTCTTGAACTCCTGGCCTTAGGTAATTCACCCACCTTGGCTTCCCAAAGTGCTGGGATTACAGGCATGAGCCACCATGCCATGCCCGGCCCCAAATCTTCCTAACTTCTTTCAGCCACTGAACTACTTATTACTGACTACTTACCCTGTGACAGAACATCACACTGGGCCTTGAGATATACTTGAGATACAAGGGTGAAGAAGACACAAGTCTTGTTCTCAAGGAGCTTATAATCTTATGGCATGGAGTGGGGAGAGTGGAACCAATATGCAATTATAATACAAAAATAGTCAACACCTAATCATCAATAGGATAATATACTCAGGATTTAAAAAATATCCCAATGTTCTTCCTTATCTGGACTCTGGGAAAAAATAAAATAAAAAATATATATATCCCATTGAGGTAATAATGGGATAAAACAAAATGACATTTCAGAGGTTTAGAGGCTCAAAATCAATTACATAACTATAAAGTTCAGAAAGCCTTGACTGATGGCAGTTATGCTTTTAAAAAAAGATTTATAGGTTTTAGCTGAGTACAGTTCCATAAAAGCACAAAAGTCAACTATGTGAAATGGCTGCTAAAAACTACAGTATGTGGTTATCACTTCACAATGTGTATCAAAAAATCATGTTGTACATCTTAAAATATACAATTTTTATTTATCAATTCTACCTGAATAAAGCTGAGGGAGGAAAAAGAGAATGTAAATTAAAATAAATATGTCCAGATCAGGGAGGATAGTAATCCTACTGTCTCCATATCCACAGTTACTTATGCTGTTTTATGAAGCTCACTGAAGAGGAGCATCAAAAAACTAGGCATGTTGAACACATACGTGCTCATGCTTGCTGGTGGAGCACTGATACTGAGGTATCTGTGTGAATCGTGTTATGTAAAAAGATGAATACCTGGCTTAAAAGAAGATTTAGAGGTGGAATGTAGAGAGAACAGTACAAAACAACTGACAGATGTCTCTGAGCTGGATTTTTTTAAAAAAAGCCTCAACTGTGTTTCATGGAAATAAAAAGAAAAGGTAAATTTGGCCAAGCACGGTGGCTCATGCCTGTAATCCCAGCTCTTTGTGAGGCCAAGGCAGGCGGATCACAAGGTCTGGAGATCAAGACCATCCTGGCCAACATGGTGAAAACCCGGCTCTAATAAAAAAAATACAAAAAATTAGCCGGGGATGGTGGCATACGTCTATAGTCCCAGCCATTTGGGAGGCTAAGACAGGGGAATCGCTTGAACCTGGGAGGTGGAGGTTGCAGTGAGCCAAGATCGCCCCACTGCACTCCAGCCTGGCGACAGAGCAAGACTCAACCTAAAAAAACAATTTTTTAAAAAAAGGCAAATTTGGGCCTAATATGAAGAACTTCAAATACATTAGACTTTCCCACATTAAAGTAGCCTGAAGAGTGGTGAACTCTATGACTACAAGTAAGAGGTCAAGCAGATGTAGATGACTATTAAGAAAATCCTAAAAGCAATTATTACACTAGGGGGCAAGGGTAGGGGGCAAATTTGAAACAGATATCTAAAGCTCTTCCTATCTTGGAAAAGTCTATAGCTACCTTGTTAGTTGCAGGCAAGAATATTAAGATGATACTCACCACAGCTATCTTAAGAGTAGTGGATGATCTCAAGAAGCAGAAAAGAGGCCAGTAATCACCACTGAACTTCATATAAGACCTAGAAGGCTTTGTGACCTTTACATGTTTCTTAGAAAAGGTGCTGGGAGAGAGACCAATGATGGTCAGCCTACCTATGAGTCAAGAGTTAGCCTAAACAGTACAACAGAGCCCTCCTATTCCCGCTCATGACAATGATAGATGTACCAGTCTCAGAGACTGCAGTTTTTCCTTGCTGCTTAAGTGAAAGGCAATTTGTAAAGTCCCCATTCCTCTAATGCCCTTCCTATTTACTTCTTGTTTTCAGTGCACAGAGAATGCTGAAACTTCCAGAGTCTGCAATTATCTGTATCTGGAGAGAGTACCAACCCAGCAGCATAGATGTTATTCCTACATAACAAATTCATGAGATTTTTTTGGCTCTATATTGAAAAGGGAAGCCTGGTCTGATTTGATGGGTCTATTTGAAGGGCTTACAGAGGAAATCCTGAAAAATGTCCCTTTCACTTCCCCACTTAAACTTATAAGTTGGACTGGATTAAGCATGTTGTTACCTGACCCTTAGAATTATGAGACATATACAAACATGCTTATCATAAGTGGGCTGTGACAGTTTTTACCCTAAAATTTATGAAACCTGGAATAACTTAACAACATTATGAAACCGGGAACAATGTAAGAGGAACAACAATTAAAATTCAGTTCTGGGGCATCTGGGAAGATAACCCTCAAGTTATATATACATCTGGTGAACTCAGTTGCCAGTCTTAAATCTTATGCCAGAAACACTCCAATCAATTAACAAATATATACTGAGAGGCTATTGTGAGCAAGAACTCATATTAAGTTAAATGAAAGACAAGTTCATTGTGGGCTTCCTGGGTTATGACTGTAGCTGATTATTGCTATAGTCAGGGTATAATAAGACTTGAATAACACACAATGGCTCTCATATAATTCTAAATATTTTAGAAAGTAGAACTCAAATTCCTTCAGTAGAGCCTTCAACAGGGGTACTTTAAATAGAAACTAATGGTATGATGGCTCATGCCTGTAATCCCAGCATTTTGGGAGGCTGAGGCAGATTGCTTGAGCCCAGGAGTTCAAGATCAGCCTGGGCAACATGGCGAAACCCCAGCTCTACTAAAAAATACAGAAAATTAGCCAGGTGTGGTGGTGCATGCCTGTAGTCCCAGCTACTCAGGAGGCTGAGGCAGAAGAACTGCTTGAGCTTAGGAGGTCAAGGCTGCAAGGAGCTGCGATCATGCCACTGCACTCCAGCCTAGGAGACGAGAGTGAGACCCTGTCTCCAAAAAAAGAAAGAAAAAAAAAATAGAAACCAAGCTTTAGTCATTCACATAAAACCGTCACAGTGAAGGGAACATAAAGCAGAGGAAATTCTAAATATGTCAAATAGTGAAAACAGCTCTTAAAGACTTCATCTTCTGAGAGACTTGTCCCTATGGATATAACCCCACCCAGGATTGCTAACATTTGCTTAGCAAAACATTTTTCTGGAAAGCAGTAAGATATTTGAGAAATTAGAGCTTTTAGGTAAAAATAAACATTTTTTTTCTTTCTTTTTTTGAAAGAAAGAAAAAGAGAGAAAAGAAGAAAGAAAGAAAGAGTGAAAGAAAGAAAGAAAGAAAAAGAATGAAAGAGAGAAAGAGGGAGAGAGAACGGGATTCTTGTTCTATTGCCCAGGCTAGAATGCAGTCTAAAAATGGGTATTAAAAACCTCTTTTATGCCAATAATTGTGCTTAACAATGGAGACAGGAAGGAATAA